>JBBBVU010000019.1:23238314-23256767 GCA_037177055.1 Atherinosoma microstoma
AGATTCTCATCATGGATGCAGCAACTGTGTGATGCTATCATGTCAATATGGAGCAAAACCTCTGAGGAATGTTTCCATCAGCTTGTTGAATCTATGAGACCAAGAATTAAGGAAGTTCTGAAGGAAAACAGGGGTCCAACCCCAGCAAGGTGGAACTGATACTGTGGCCGGCGGGTGTAGATGTTTACAGTAACAGTTACATTAAACTGAAAAGTATTTTTCTCTTCTCTTTGCAAAACACAAGTTTTAAAAAGAATTGGATTTGACTGTTTCAGCTCCTCTGATCTGATTGGCTGAAGCCACTTTGTTATAGATTCTTCATGTGGCCCAATCAGCTGCCAAGTAACATTTTCCAAACACTCTCCAGCTATAACTTCCCACACAGTCATAAACAATCTGGTGCATCAGATCAACTCTTTGCTTCCATCTGATTAAAAGTTTAATTTTACAAGGTAAACAGCAAACTTAAAGTTGGTTTAGTTCAATCTGACCTAAAGCTCTCCACATCAACAGAAACAGTTGTAATAAATATTGAGTGGAAGGGCTTTGGGCTGTCAGTGATCAACACTTCAGATCTCCATCAGACCTTCTGAGAGCTAAACATCTTCAAGAAATTAAACCCAGTCCAGTTGACTAGATCCAACCTACGTTAGAGAATTTCAGTGTGTAAAAGTAAGTTATAGTGCAATCAGAGCTCATCATGTTCAGAACAACGAGAAGGTCATATGAGGAGAGCAAACAGAGACAGGTGATATTAACCTACCTGACAGGGAAAAGTTAATGAGTCTCCTGTTTCCCAGTCCATGGTTCACTTCTGGACTGACAACCGGCTTTAAGACCTGAAGAGACACAAAGAGGTAAGATCTGTTCAGAAAATTCCAGAGCAAGAAAACACACTAAATGGCTGCAGCTCCAGTAGACGAGCAACTTCTTTTCACTCCTGTAAAATGAATTTTTAATGATGAGGAAAGTGGGCCATCGCAGCCAAATAACACTGAAACAGTAAAAACATACAACAGCGTAATAATACATGTACAGTATGTATGTTTCACAGTGGTCTAAGGATGCATGTGTTTTTAAAGCTCAGTCTCGGAGGCTGACAGCGTCCTGTAATCAATACTCTGTCTTCATTATCCTGACATTGATTCTTTGGCCAGTAAGAGGAGGAAGATGGGGAATGGGGGAGAGAGGATGAAGAGGAGAAGAGTAAATGCTGCTGTGTTGCGTCAGCTAAACCACGCAATGGAAACATTTTCCCTGACGTTGCTTACATTCTAAGTCAGGGAAATTTGAGAAATATGGTCAGGATATCTTAAAACCCCTTTTCTGAATCAATCAGCGTGCATGTGTCGAGTTTCTCAAATGATGGATTCTTTCCTCCGTGTGTTTTATCCATGTGTAATATCCCTTTACGACACATGTTGAATGAAATCCTTTAGAAACTATAAATGTGAACGATTGCAGAAGGATGGTTATCACTTTACAACATAAAATCATTTCTGAATTTCACAACAAACTGATTCTAAACACTTGACCCCAAGTTTGTGCTTGAGGTCGAGTGTTTTTACTAAATCAGCTTGTAATCAGACTTTGAGAGGAAGGACGTGCTAACTTTGCTGCTGCTGGAACAGATTATTCTACTGGTCTACATTATAGCTCGAGTTTCACTTGTGCTGTAAATGCATTAGCTCTGTTTTACAGCACGTTACATGTGCATCTAAACAGCTCACTGTGCACAAACGCCGGCTGTGTTAATAAGTGCAGAAGCAGCTGCTGTTACATAACTAATGCCTTATGTGTAAGACATGGTAATTCAGTAACATGCAACAAGGCAAAAGCTCAAATTCTGCTCCTATATAGTTACAATATTTCCAAATTCATTATCTCTGCTTAGTGTTTTTCTATGCTAACATTAGCTAACTATGGTGGTGCATGACTGTACTACTCATCACATGTATGGCTGAATGTTTTTCTTTTTCATTTTTAATGAGTAAGATCATCCACCATAATGAGTAGGAGGTATCTGCAGGACTGGAGGCTACTTCTTCAGGACCAGCAACCACATTTTTCCCAACAGTCACTTTGTAGGAATATGCATTATCACTGTTGCTTTTAATTACATATATGTGTGATTTTCATGGCTGCCTCACGTATTATGCGTTTATTTGAAGGATAATTTGTGCACGTCCTCAGAAATGAACGCTACGTGATTGCAGGCTGCAATATGTGAGGTACCAGTGGGGACCAGTTTGACCGGATGCAAGGTCACAAGGTCGACAGTGGTAAAAATAATGAAAAGTTTTAAGAGAAGAACCCACAAGCTTAGTTTAGGGTCCTTACAGCGATACAGTGTACTGTAGGGTGCCCCGCAGGTTTGAGTTGTTTCCTGCTTCATCACACCTCCTGACTGCCTCGCTCTCAGGTTCTGCACAAGCCAGTTAATAAGTCATTCATTCAGGCAGAGAAACAGTCGAGACCAAAAATATAGTTGCTTTTAATCACATGACTTTTTTTGTGGCTGACTTGTTTATTTGTGTTTGTTTAAAGCACCATTTGTGCACGTCCTAAAAAACTGCTGCCTGTGCTCCCACAAAAACTGTTACAGGATTAGAAGTCCAATGTCTAACCGATTAGAAGTCTAACCGATCATCTTTTAAGACAAGAAATATTTCTTTCTGCTTATTATTCTATCTACCTGCAGGTCAGAGCACGGTCAAGATCTGCTTCCAGAACTTTGTTTTTCAGCAAAAATCTATATTCTTGCTGAAGCAGGTGGTTAAAAGTTGGACAGGAAGTGGTGAAAACAAACAAGTGACAACAGTTCTAGCTGTACGCACTGCCTTGTGATGAACAAACAAAGTTGAGAGGAAGATGAAAGAAAAACTTGACTACAATCATGAAGCAAGTCTGCATGGAGGAGCAGCCACTCAACCATCCCACCTGCATGTGAACAGGTAAGCTAACACGAGTGTGTTACTCCGTTAGGGTATGTGTAGATTAAATTAAATGTTAATAGTTCAGTAGCTGTAAACAAATGTGGACAAATCAAAGTTCTCCCCTGGCTTTAGCATGGCTGTAGAAGTTCAGAAACAGGAAATAAGAGTGATGTTGTTGTGTTTGTGTGGCATGAGCTACAAGTATAACAGGGTTGTTTAAGAAAATAAAATCTATTCTCTGTTTTCATCACAATGTGAGACATAAAATGTTGTTAAATGAACAAAGAAGTCAGTCAAATTGACCAGACAACATCCACACTAATGGGACAAAAATGTAGTTATTTTAGTAATGATGTGAAAAATGCATGAAAGTTTGTATTTTACTGCCAAGAAAGAAGTAGTTTTTGTCAGTCTGCCAAGAGTATTGCAAAAATAATGCATCTGAATGCTAATGCAACTGGATGGAAACGGCAAAAAACAAACAAAAGAAAACTGGCGGTGAAAACAAAAAGATGAAGGGATAAGTGAAATGACAGATGTCTGAACCAGTTTATCTTAATGAGATGCTAATCTGCTTTGCTGACTGGATTAACAAAGAGAAGTTCCTTTGTTGCTGTCAATGATTCCTATCTAACAGAAAAGCCAAATTTCTATTTAATAATCTCTCAAACCCTCTGAAGACTAAACACTAAAGCACCTAAAATAAAACAGTACAAACTTATGAGGATCCTTCAAGTGTTACGAGAATCTTAAACGATGTAAGAGCCGAGAGATTTTCCATGATAAAAATCCGCCTCCCTGACTGACGAGCTTGAAAAAGACAGATTACATTTACAGAGTAGATCCTCATTTGATTACAGGTCATCTACGCTGATGCTCCAGCCTCTGTGTGAGGGTGTGTAGGACATTCACTGTAGCCAGAAAGGCAGCGTGATCTAACTCAGTTAGTGCAGCTGCACAGTGAGACACAGCAGAGTAGAGGAGGCTATGTCAGCTGAGTAGCTGTGGTGGGGGCAGGATTGGGAAACACCACCATCGACCGTCCATCACTCAGACGCAGTTACAGGACTGGTGCTTTATGTTGTTCTTGTACTTGTCCAAACAGTGGCTTTCATGAGGATACAGCTGGGTTAAGTACTGGTTCTGAGAGCTTAAGCAGACAATTTATCTTCTGCTTTGTTCCTCAAGATTTTCAAGATTCGATATTTTTATTGTCATTGTGCACAACAAAATCTTTGTCTCTCAGCTTCAGCCCACAATGAGAAAATAGAAAAATAGACACATAAATAAATATGTTTATGTGTATATAAGAATATATAAGATATAAAAACACCTATATTTACAGAAGTGTCCTGTCCTCTCCAGTGCCTCCTCGTGCAGCTCAGGATGGAGGATTGAATCAAATAGAAGATTTAATGATATCTGATGGTTTCCTTAGCTTGGCCATTATTTTTGGGGAATTGGTTTATATGAACACAGTTATTATAAATTGGACTAATGTAGAACATATATAGTAGATTTATTCTAATTGGATTATAATTGGACAACACTTTTGGGCTGAATTGGACTGTGTCTGTAAAAGTGCTTTAAGTTTACTTGTGTGAATAAAGCTGAAACATCGAAACCATGCAGGTCAGAGGGTCCAGAGGGCCCTGGAACCTGCACTATGAAGAAGGATTAATGACTATTGGCGTAACTTCAAGTCCAGCTCTAGATTTTATGTATCAAGTTATTTAATGGTTGTATCACCATGGCAACTGATGATGGACCTGACCAATCGGTTCACTTAGATAATGAGAAATCAATAAGACTTGTGGATGGTCAGACAGTCAGTCCAAATCTCTTTAGATAAAGAGCAATCGTGCTTTTTCATCCCTTCAGGAATATACGATTGAGATTGATTATCTATCTTTAACCCTGCCCCTTTTACATCAACACACATTTCCAGAGTCAGAAAACCTGGGTTGAGTCCATGAGGATACCCTGGATATGTTCGACCTGCTTCATATTTCAGACCCCATGATAGAGAAACCCTGGTGCAAGAGGACATAACAAAGCTAGCAGACTTTAGACTAAATATTAGAGCTGTGACACATCAGTAAACTAAACATCTAGGATGAAAACAAATCCTGTGTGATGTGAGATATTCAACAAAAAAACCGAAAGGGCTCAGAAATGAACAAGTTTGAGTCTCAGAACTTAAACTTACAATTTCCCAAAAAAATACACAAACATTTTATCAAAGTTTCAAAAGTGACTCACACAGAGTCAGTTCAGTTTGAACAGTGAAACTATCCATTAAAAAAGACTAAGGCCCTGATTTACTAAGATCCCCAATAAAGAGCGCAAAATTGTGTGCGCTGCATCTAGATTGACCGTATTATGTTTCCATGATTTGCGGATGATCTAGGATTGATTTTACAATTGATAACAGGCGCAAACAGCCCTATTTAAATGAGGATTTAGCATGCACAACTGATTCGCTGTGGAGAATGACGAAGGAGAGCAAGAAAGTCGCAAATGGAAAACAAAATTTCAACCAATGGAGATGGATATATTAGTGGAAGAGGCAAATAGAAATATAGCCGAGCTCCAGGAAAGACATCTTAATGTCACCAGAGGGAGAGCAATATGGGACGGTATTTGCCAAAAAGTAAATGCAGTTGGAAAAACAAGAAGAACATCAGATGAGGTTACAAAGAGATGACAAGATGTTAGACGTAGAACAAAAGAAAAAATGCTCATAATAAAACCTCAGCAAATAAGACTGTTGGGGGGGCGACAGAAGGGATTTTTCTGACCAACATTGAGCAACAGGTGCAGCTCACTTTCTGCGAGGGGCAGATAACTGGAACTCCGGGGTATGACACCCTAGAGCCGGTTGTAGAACAAGGTATGTGCACAAATTGAAGCATGTTATGTCAATGACATCATAGTTGTTATTGACAGAACAAAAATGAACGCGCCTCCTTTTGAAGTTTGTCTGAACAACAGTTGTGATTTTAACATTCAAACAAATGATCAGTTTCTACATAAAGATTTTGTTCCAGAAGTTCAGTCATCGCCACCCACCGCTCATGAGAAAATATTGTGAATCAGACTGATCAGTCTGTAATCCTGCAGCATCGGGCTGTTTCCTCTCATCCAGCTGCAGACAGTTAACCCAATGCCTTTGAAAAGTGCTAAGGCACAAAAACACCCACAGCAATCCGTTCCACGTTTGGTTAATCATGTTGCGTGTAATGCTGATTTATTTGCATCTACTCCTCCCCGTATTTTGCATGTTCATTCAAGGCAAATGCGCAAAATGGATTGCAACGCTATTTTGCCCATTTAACAGGCGCAATCCTCTGTGGTAAATCAGCTGCAGCATGTTATCAAGTTTACGCATGTTTTAACACACGCAAGCCTTTAACAAATCAGGGCCTAAGACTTCCGGTTTTTCTCAACCACATGATGTATAGAATTAGGACATTGCAATGACACAATAACATTTTATTCCAATGTTTAGTTGGTAAAAGGTTTAAATGTTTACCTAATTACGGAACATCTGAACAACTAACTTATAGCATATAAAGCTGCTGGTTATCCTGCAGGTGGTGAAACATATTGGATTTCCTCCTTTCTCTGCACCTTTTATGTTGTGATTTACCGGCTGAGGAACCATCCTCCACAATGACACCTTGGTAGTTTTTTTTCCACCACCAAAGACCTCCAACATGGACACCTTGATCTATTTGTTTGGAGGTAATAACTCTTCCTCTGCCATACTTTCCCACTCTAACACGCCTCTTCTGTAACTCCCACTGAATGAAAACAAAGCAACACAAGCTGCAAAACACAGATGTGGATTTAACTTTATTTTAGTTCCGTGCACGAGTTGTCCTGATCTGATAAGTTTCAGACATGACCCTATATGGAAAGTGACGATACTGCAGGGTTTTTACTTCTAATTAATCGTGGTCTTTGATACTGCGATTAATTGTGAAATCAAGTTATAGTGACATCCGTAGCTATCTGAAGGTAAAGCACTGAGTCTGATCGTCTGCTACAGCAGTGTATCAGACAGACCATCAGCTGACACTGCTTATCTGACTCAACATTCCTACTCTGTAACAACTGGAAAACTCAGTGACATGGCTGAAACAATGTGAAAGTTGTGGACTGGGAGAATCTTACCCAGGCTATCCAGCTGAGCTTCATCCTCCTCTTCCCTCTCCTCCTTTCAGGATGACTGTGAAACAACAGTCCCAGCTGGAGACACAATCCTTCCATCACACACATGCAAACGACTATTGAATCTTCTCTCACTGCGGGTTCTGAGCAGCTAAAGTAAGAACCAGTCAGTACAGATTAATCTCTGTCTGCTACTGTCCCGTCTCTCCATCTCCTTCTTCATCTTTCTGACGAAGAGCCGCGACCGCCGTCCACCACGGGACTGCAAAAACCTGAGACTTACGTGGACTGGACTGATTTCTGATATCTCTGCTTGCTCCCTCGCTCCCTGTCTTCCTGCCTATCCTGTGGGGGTTATTTTTATTCCTTTGTCCTCAGGAAGAAAGTACAGATCAAGTTCTGGGTCCATCAGCATTTTGCAGGGCCGACAGCAGCAGAATGTGAAGGCAAACATGGAAATTCAATCCTGTTGGTAACAGGGGGTGGAGGGTGGGGGGTGACTCACAGGCTTTGAAAGGACAATCAGTAACTCATCACCCTGTTAGAGAAATGAACAGCTCATCCAGTGATTAGGAGCTTTCTGTGGGACTTTTTGAAAGTTAAAGATAACAGGGACATTGGACTGATAAAAAGTCATGCCTGGTGGACCTACAGTTTTAAAGTTACCAGCTCTGAATGAAAATGTATTCTCAATTCATCTTCCATCTTGTTGATTAACATCCAAACTAACTTCCTCAAGCTTAACAGCCCCAGTCAATTTCCTGTCTGGTCACCAGTAGGGATGGGTTGTAGGAGCTAGTTCTAGTTTTTTAAAGCTCTACAATCCAAACCCTCTGAATTAATCAATTCTTTTATGGATGCCAGTAGATGATGGAGATGGGCGCTGAATGGAAATCCATATGGTAGAGAGGAAGAAATGGGCCTAGGCTTCATACGTTTGGAAACACCAGCAACACCCTGAAACATCTTTTCATGCAACTTGGATTAAAGTTTCAGGATGTCCATGTATTTTATCCTCCATGTACAAGAGCCACTGTTTACCCAACCCAACACATCACAGATCATCTGTTTAGATGCCGACTGAGAGACTAACTACTATGGATGCACGATATATCGGCTTCAATATCGGTATCAGCAATCGGCCAAAATTATCATATCGGTGCATCCCTACTAACTACATCTACAATCAGCTAAACTTCCCAATGGAGCCGAGATCAGGCTACAAAATTGGAAGTCCAGTTTGCCCAGTAAAAGGCCGATGACCCAGATCTGAGGCACATCAGTGGTTTGATCAGCTGATTGATCAGCTGCTGAGTGAGACGCATTTTACAAGGCTCACTGAGATGTCCCAGCACTAGTGGATATCTGGTGGGTTTGGCATTCTGGAGAAACTGGGGAGGAATTGTGAGGGTCCATATCTGTTCAGAGGTTAGTTTTTTCCTTTTAAATAAAAAAAATGAAAACAATTGAAAATCATCTCCACAGTGAAGATGATGCACTTCCACAACCTGAAGCTCCACTGTTCCATTGAAGGAACAATGGAGCCCCAACCCCAACTGCTCCTTGGATGCAGAGTTACAGCAGCCCACTGCTCTCGAGTAAATCTACTAGAGATGGTAAAATGCAGAGCCTAACTTCCCACCTGGGATTAATAAAGTAAAAGTATTATTGCGTCCAACTTCTGCAGCATTACGAGAGGCCTTACATGTGCAGCTCAACAACCCTCCCATGTTCGAAGACAGAGTCTTTTAGCCTTTGCCAACAGAAAGTCATGATAGTGTGAATGCAAAAAGAAAATGTCATGAAAACCCGATTTTTTGTGCAGTGTTTGACTTTTTAAGGCAATGGTTGTAAACTTTTCATCAGCTGATCAGCAGCCTGCTTAAATCCAGTTTTTAATAGATTTAATAAATTGTCTCTTTTTTGTTTCTTCCTCCTTTTTTGCATCTTTGAAGCTCTACTTTCAACCTGGTTACGATCCACCAGCGCCAAATGCAAATACTTGCATTTCTTCCTTCAGGTAGTGTATTTCACTCAGAATCAAGAGGAATTAGCTCTCCTGCTCTTTCTTCCTACTGGACTCTTCCACATTTCTGCAAACATAACTGCAGCAGAACCTCCATCATTACACTCAATAACCAGTTCTTTGATTAGCCTGAAATATATTCAGGGGCTTCAGGGGTAACACTGTACTTTCTCAGATGTAGCTGCAGCATTTTTCACAGTGGTTTTCAAGTTTGGTGAACTTGACTGACAGGCGTCATGGAAATGAGCATTGATGAGCAAACTGCGGTTCGGCACAAGTTACAATCAGAAAGCAGGTGAAGAGGAACTTACAGGTGCGAAGCTCTTCTTGATGGTTACGCTGGGAGTGGTGGCCCTTAGTGCTCCGGTGACACCGTGGTAGTACCTGAAGCAGACCTGGGTCTCAGCTGTAGAAGACACGTTACACATTAATAATGATGAAGAAGAATAATAAGTTTCCTTTGGCCACACAGATTTATACTCCATGTCTTTCATTCAAGTGGGTGAAGAGCAGTACAAACATGTCCTCTGTATGATTTGTTAGCTTAACCTACATTTCAGAATCTATAAAGTCGTTAATTAATGATCAGTATGTAATTCCACATTCTGCAAACCCTCAGTTTTCATAATGAAATCAGTCAAAGCGGCATATTTAATCAGAAAGTTTGGGGGCAAATAAAGAATTTTTTTCTGTAGTGTTGACATGACTTAATTTGTAAGCTGTGACAGGTCAATGATCACTTGTGGACTGTGTGGTCCAAAACAGTGAGAGCAGAGCAAAGAGCAAAAGGGCTGGGGGGCACAGGCAGATTAAGGTCAGAGTAAAGCTCCATGTTTGTTGGTTTGTTTTGCCAGAAACACTCTGACATGAGGAGGGGAAACTCAGCAACACTGTGTGGAAGCTGAATGTGTTAATAATCCTGCAGCATAGCCTCTGTGGTGTAAACAGATACATGTTTCTACCATGTTTCCATTTTGTTTGGAAATATTCATTTCAAGAAACAAGTTTACAATTAAGAATTCAGACAGATTGGTCGAACTTGCTTCAGTCCATCATAAATCAGCAGCTTCTCTGAATCTTTTGCATATGTTTGGTCTCCGCAGGGGAGTCTGTAGATCCAGCACTGTGTTCAGAGTCTCATTTATAAAACATTGCGTAGAATCCAGACTAAAAGTGTCTGTACGCACATGAGCTGAAAATGGTGTACGCCAAAAAAGAAACTGATTTACAAAACCGTGCTACGCACATTTGTTGACAATTTTCCCTTTAAAGATCACAGACTAATTGGAAATGTGCGCACCTGAATCAGCCGCATATCCCGCCCTGAAAACGGCCATTCCCAGCAATAAATGCTCAATGCAAAGCAGGACATGAATATTGTTGCGTATGAAGGAGCAGCTGATCAAAAAATAAAATGTGGTTGCCTCGTCGGGTCGTCGGTGCACATGCCACATCTTTGAAGTGGCCGGGTTCTGACTGAAGCTTTACTCCAAAACACAAAGGGACACCATCAGCGCTGTTAATGTCATCGCTGATGTGGAACATGGTCACAGTTATGTGGGACATATGTAATAGCTATATCAAAAAGATCCGTCATTGCAAACGCCGCATCACATCCTTGCTTGGATCAATGCTTCAGGCTACTGCTGGTGTGATGGTGTGGGGGATGTTTTCTTTGCCCATTTTGCACCCCCCCCCCAATGTGGTATGCACCACAGGTGCAATTTGGTCCATTTTAAACAAACTCTGGTTGGCTTGCACCGTACGGTTTGTTTGGAGTAGTGAGAATGTGCATTTGGACACGACTCAGCCAGAATCCAGTATTTACGGTGAGAATCTCGCTAATGAAAGCATAAAACCAAGCATGGTTTCAGCAGGGGGTCCGTGGCTTTTTTCAGTATTTATGGTGAACTGGACAGTTTGTCAGCTATGCCGTTACCAGCTTCTTCTTTTACTTCCAGGTCAAAGCTCAGGACAGGAACTGTTCAGCATGTTCACAGCACTTTGCCTGGTTTGAGTCCAACTGAGCATGTAGTCCCTAATGTGCTGTCTGGGTGCGTTAGTGCAATTTGTGTCACTTTTTTGTCAAACTAACACAACGATTCAAATATACTGAGTGGTAATCCTGTCCACTGGATGATATATTTATGAGAAGCCGTAGTTTTACATTGGTATAATTCCTGTTTGTGAAGCTGCAGCACTATAAACTGTATTGTTTGTACAAGTTTAAATAGCATCTCAGAGCTCTGCTGTGCTGACTTGGATAAATGTTTGGGGGCACTTGAATAGTTGACCCAGTTTAACATAACCATTTGAGTTATTTAAAGCTCGAGTCTGCAGAAGGCTCCTCCACCTGTGATGCAGAATTTGGTGTTACTACTGTAAGCGGAAACACCTGCATGGCTTACAGCTGGTATGAATATTCTTTTTCATGTGTAAGCACACATTGTCTCTCTCTCTCTCATGCACACAATTCCCCATGTCCCTAAACACAGCAGTTGTGCACCATTTGTGAGTCACTCCCTGCTCTGGCGCCCTCTCCATCCTTCTGATGATGTCACTCTTCCAGAGGCTGCTGCAGCATTGTGGTCTCTCAGGCAACATTAGATTTGTTCATTGTGAAGGAAAATGAAAACATTGTCTCAAAAAATGGAGCGACGTCTACGTCCAAATATAGAAAAATATTTAGAAATATTATCTGGTCCATCTTAAATCTTAAAATAATACAACCTCAATTGAGAAACAAGACATGTATCACACCGTGACAATATTATCGGTCTCATATTGTGGATGAACTTTGGTCCATTCTTCTTTCCACTGTTGCTTCAGTTCATTGAGGTTTGCAGCACTTGTTTCTGCACAGCTCTCTGAAGTAGATCTGAAGTCATTCTGTTGTAGATCAATGGGCTTCATTCACTCACTGTTCTTACAAACAAATTCATTTTTAAGTCCTACAATTTAATTCTATTGCTAGTCTTCCTAAAACCATCGGTGCAATAGACTGCATACATGTGTGCATCAAAGCACCGTCGTCAGATTCGTTATATCACTGAAACATGTCCAAGTCACCTGTGATTCCCAGATCCACCTGCTGAATGTGGTCTTTGATAGTTAAAATGTTCTACTTTTTATTTATAATGCTGATTAGTTTCATTAGGAGATGGAAGATATGCCCTGACCTCCTGGTTAGTAACACCACTGACCAACTATCACTGACCTGGAGGTTTTATTTAATCAGATCCACCACTCGCTCCGTCGGCTCCCCGCATCTTAAAATGATGTTGGATGCGTTTGGACGCAGCAGGTCATAATTTGGGGGTTAAGAGGGCCACGACACCACAAGGACGTTCATCCTGACGTGTTCATGGGACCGGCCTGCAGCCTGCTGTCCAAGTTCAGGAGTAATTAATGACCCATTTCTATATAAAGCTGCTTTTATGATCTGAATCTCACTCTTTGATTTTTTATAAACAAGTTTTCACAGTAAAAATGTGGAAAATCAGGTTTCTGTGCACATCTTTATAATAATAATTTTATATTTTTTATTAATTATTTTGACATTCTTATTGTATTCTTTCTCATTTGTCGGTCTCTGCTCAAGGCCCGTAAGTCTCATGACCTTTTATGGGCATTTTTGGCCGGTTACCTGCAAAGTAGAACCATCTGGCATGTCCTTCTAATTTACAGAGAGATTCATCAAAGATTTTTTTAAAAACTTCTTCAATACCACAGAAGAGGAAATTTAAGAAGATTAATCAGGAGGTATTGGTGAAAGAGGTTGTTTTAGATTCAGCTTTGCAGACCTAAGCTGTTCTCCATGTTCCTCTTCAACCCTTCCAAACAAGCAAACTTGTTCAGTCTTCTCTCACTCTATTATCATGAATCTCACATGCTCACTGAGGCCTGGAGAGTCTGAGATGTAGCTGTTGGGGTTTTTGTAGTTCCTCTGAGCATCGCACAATCCAACCTTAGGCTGAACTTGCTGCGACATCCACTCCTGCGGATATTCGCTTGAAAATGACTTTATGACCCTTCCCAGACTGATGGGCAGCAACGGTTGCTTCTCAAAGATCATTGCTGATGTCTTTCCTCCTTGGCATTGTGTTAACAATCACTCACTGAAGCCGTTAAATCCATCAAGACCAGAGGAATGAAACATGTAATGTAAATACATCTCCTTCTCAAACAAGTCTCTCACCAGCTCAACGTTTGGCAGCTTCTCAAAAGTTATGTTTAATAAGTTGAAGGACATTTTATAGCTTCCGTTATCAAAGTGTGGAATTTTAAAAGTAAGACGGATGGTTTTATTTTCATATTGAAGTGACAAACTGCATGAGCCCAAATCAAAAACAGGCTAAATATTGATAAGCAAGAAAACCAGCAGATGACATCTGTGGAGGTTGGAAAACATTTTATCCAATATATTCTAACTTTAACTCTTCAAGAAGGAAGTATTCTGCTCAATAACAACAGACCAAAATAGTTTTTTCCTGTTACTTACAGTCATTGAAGTGGGAACTGGAATCAATTTTCCAGACTATCTGTCCCTTGTGGGATCCGTTGATGCCTCGGTTCTTGTAGTCCAGAAAGTTCTCCGACAGAGGCTCATCTGGAGAGAAAAAGAGGACAAGACTGATTAACGTGAACTATTCGTCCACACGTTCACATTGATTCAATGGTCAATGATCCAAAAGGATAAATCCAAACTGAAAGTATGAATCAAACATTAAGATAGAGGGCATAAAGCTCACACTACGTCCTGATTTCATGGCTACAAATGAAATTTTATTCTTTCAGTCTTCTTGCCCATGATGTAAACATTTACAAGCTGGAATGTGATTCAGTCTATTTTGTTCAAACAATAATTTGTTCTTTTATCAAAATGTCAGATTGAACTCAGGAAGAACACCAGATTTTGTTATTTTAATAATTGCTGTGATTTGATATGAATGGAAGTGATTGTGTTAATTCAGTATCGTCTCATATTGATCTCTGGATCCTGAATCTAATACAATCCAAATCATATTATGGCAGAAGTTGTCATATCAGCAAACGTTGAATCATGATCCATTAAATCCATATAAAATCATGATCAAACTTGTGATGTACACCTTTACTATGTTTGAATTTAAAGCCATTAAAAACAATGATGTCTCCTCTACTCGATACAGTATACAGCACTACATGGTTCTTTAACTCTGGCTCTGCCCTGCAGGTTTGAGTTGTTTCCCTGCTTCAACTCTCAGGTTCTGCACAAGCCAATTAATAAGTCATAAATTTAGGCCCGGCCAGGTCAAGCATGGAAACAGCAAAGGCCAATAATATATTTGCTTTTAATTACGTGAACGGAAGATATTCTGGCTCGCGTATTTTGCGTTGGTTTGAAGCGTTGCACATTCTCGGAAATCAACTTTGTGCATTTCCAAGCCACAGTATTTATATAACCAGTAGCGGGTGGTGTAGGGACCAGTTTGACCAGAAATAAGGACGGAGGGTGGACAGTGGCAAAAATAATGGAAAGCTTTTGAGACAAGACAAGGCGTGTTTGGTTTAGGGTCCTTACATACATCTACACCACTACTGACATTTTTTCTGCTGTGATCTCAACATTAACCAAACACTAACCTCCTCTATTGTTGTCATGGTCATCATTTAGTTTACACCCTACAAATCTATCAATTCTATCTGGTCTGAGTTCTCTAATACCCCCCCTAGTGGAATCATCTGGCAACTGGGCCTAAAACCTGCAGGACAGTGGCCCAGTATTATTTTTTCTGTCTTAGAGTAGTTCCACTCAAGGACCTTTTACATGACACAATATCAACAAATCACATTCAGAAGACTCTCTGAATAGGTGTTAAATACTGATTAGGCAACAACAAAAGAGTAAAACTGAAGACGTCTACAGCCATGTTTGCAGTTCTGCGAGGCTGCTGAACTTAATAACATCATCACCTCTGGATAACTTTTGAAGTTGTGTCTTACAGCTGTTGTTAGCATGCTAACTTTCAGAAATATTAACTGAATACAGTGGAGACAGTTGTGAATAAAATAAAATAAAAAGCAAACTTGACTGAACAAACTGAACCACGTAAGATGAGTCATACAAAAATTTACACTGTCGAAGAAAACTTATCTACATGTTTGTTAGAATTTATGTTAAATGTTACAATCCATATGTGAAGCACTGTAACAATTGCTGAAATATCAATTCATTTTATATAAAGTACCTTAAGTTCTGGTTCTGGCGACTTGTGGTCAAATCTCACTTACCAATGAGATACATTCCAATCCAATCTCCAGCATCCACCTCCTCCTTGATGTCCCACACGATCACCAAGTCTTCTGACTGGCCGATGGTGTAGTGGGAGGAGCTGACGGTGAGTGTGGAGCGTGCATCTGGAGACACCAGGTCCGTGTCGCTAGTGGAGCGCGGCAGCCCCAACATGAAGGCCTCCTGGTTCAGACCGTTGACAGCATAGGCCTCAGAACCGTAGCTGTGACGGGCCGCATCCTTACAGCGCTGGCGGGTCTGGCTGCTGCGGGTCGGGGAGGCCATGGCAGCCAGGCTCAGGAGCCGATTCTGGTACAGGTTCTGCAACAAATCATGCAGAAAGGGTGCTTTTCAGATGCCTGAAGTGTGTTGGTCCTGGTTCTAGTTTGTAAAGTTCCCTATTATACTGGAATTAATCATCACTGTCAGCGATCTTTGTTGTTTGCGAAACTTTAAACATTCTTCAACTAGAGGTTTAAAGATACCTATACAAAATATAGACAATATGTTGTATCTCATATATATATTCTCAACAGGTATATATTTTGAAGTAACTGTTGTTTAAAACATTCAATTCAGATATTTTCTACCTGATATTTACCTGAACAGCTGTTAAACTTAAAAATAACTTTGTCTGTCTTTCATTTTTACTCTTGATATTTAGTACAGTGTTTGAAAATCTTTCCTTTAAATTCCTCTGCACTAGTAATGTATGATGTTACTTCCATAGTCAGAGTTAGAATGTTTTCTGGTGGCGACACAGTGGAGTCCCTGTCCAGTTTCACAGAGTAATAATCTGATATGTCCCGCACAGAAAGCTGATTTTCACAGAATCCCTTATGAAAGATCTCATCAAGCCACCAGCCGGTAGACAGAGAGAACAATCATCCAGTAAGGTGGGAAACCTGCATGTATGCGTGCATCTAAAATAAACCCACCGCTGAGACAGTGTGGTCAAGTTAAATGTTACCTAAATAATTTAGATTTTAACTTTAAGTGAGAACAATCATGGAACTGCTAACGGTTTTACAAAACAGATGTGAATTATTACACGGCAATAAATGTGAATGCACTGCGAGATAAAATGTTCGTTTTCTGCACGGTGGTGGCTGCTGGTGACAAACTCATTTATCTTTGTTTTGGTTTGTGTCTTTATTTTGTCAGTGATGGATAAAATAAAAGGACAAACTGCAGTGAAGTGGGATACCATGTGAATATAGTTGGTTATGACAGTTGTTGCCTTGCTAAGGGTTTGGTTATAGTGGAATTCATTTTTAATCAATTTGTGCATTTAAAGTTGATAAACTTAGCATAAAAAGTTGGTAAATGAGTGTTTAGTGGATTTTTCTTTGTTGTGACAGCATTTCTGTGTAATAAATCTTAATGAGCCACATTTGGAGAGAGAAAATGCATTGTTGCAGAGTTGAGTATGTGGGTTGTGCCCATGGAAAACTTGCTAAATCTTCTATTCCAATGCCAAACATCGGATTCTGCTATTGACTCTTGTTCAGGTGTTTGATTGTCATCAGCTTTGCATATGGACCCTGCTACAGCGGCCAGTTGGGTCATAGGGTCAGTGTGGAGAAAACATGGAGAACACTGCTGATTTCTGCACCAATAGGGTGGAGGCCTTTAGTGGAGGCAGTGTGATGGTGTGGGATGCTATCGCCCCATAACTGGAAAAACAAGGCTTGTCATCATTGGAGGAAATTTCAAAGCAGAGAGATGTGGAGATGAGATTTTGCAACCAGTTACAATCTCGTATTGCCCCAGTCTCGGACCTCTATCTTCCAGGATTACAACCACAGAGTGCGGCCCTCCAGAGGATGGACAACCTGCCTGCAGTCCTGACTTCAACCCCATTGAACACTTGTGGGATCATCTTGGGCTGCTATTGGTACCAGAGTGACCAACATAACCACATTGTCTGACTGGTGACAGATGCTGGTTGAAGGATGAGATGCCATCCCACAGCAGTGTGTGACCAAGCTGGTGACCAGCATGAGGAGGAGGTACCAGGCTGTCGTGTTGTTTATGGTTCTTCCACATGATACTGAGGCTCCAGTTTGTTAAATGAAGAAATATTTAAATTGTTCAATTTTTTTTACTTGTTTCTTCAGACTTCAATCATCCAATCCAATAAATGACACCAAAGAAGTCAACAGCGGAATCAACTGTTTGGCTATGGAAGAAAAGATTTGGCAACTATTTCATGAGCACATCCCACATACTCAACTCTGCTGCTCCTCCCACAAATGCATGTTTCTTAAAAATGTGGCTCCATTTCAATAGGAACTAAACTGATTAATTGCCAAGAAGCATTGTTACAGCAGAGAAATAATCCACCAAACACTCATTTACTGACTTGTATAGTTACGGTTACAAACTTTAAAAGTGCAAAAAAGAAAGAAAAAACACTTAATAAACATTGCAGTGTAAAATATCAACAGGACACAGTTGAATCTAACTATTTAACTGGCCTAACACATTATAAATGTTCATGACATATGTTCACACAAACCCACTGGTAGAAAACAATGTCTCTTAATGGGCTGTGTATATCAGTTTAAGCGAAATTAATCCAGAAATTCCTAATTTAGCATCCAGAATATTGTCCACCATGCAGACATAGTTAAAGGTGTTTCATGACCCAATACGAATCAACAGCCTTTCCACAGTTTGATTCTTCGATCATGGCAAGTTGCAGCATCATTAGAAGCAAATCCAAGTTTTGAGGGAAGGATCTGAGCATCCTGGGAGCTCAGATTGGATCAGAGAATGCTCCAGTTAGAACACAGCTTCAGGGCACGACTCTGCCAGCCTTGACTTATCGCTCTAAATGCTGAAGCAGTTTGTTCATGCACTCACACTGTGATGAAGCATGCTCGTCAACTATCTGCACGCACACAGCTCTGTTCTTATGCACTTGCTCATGCCGCCATGCAATAAGAATATAAATGAAAAAAAAACCTAAAAACATTATTATTGAGTCATAACAATCACTGGTGTATGTGTGTATATATGTGTATATATGTGTATAT
>JBBBVU010000019.1:23337633-23348327 GCA_037177055.1 Atherinosoma microstoma
GTCATGTTGGAGATGATCTGAGCTTTGTGACATGGTGCATTATCCTGCTGGAAGTAGCCATCAGAAGATGCTCCACTATGCTCATAAAGGGATGGACATGGTCAGCAACAGTATTCAGGTAGGCTGTGCTGGTTAAACCATGCCATGTTGGTACTAAGGGACCCAAAGTGGGTCAAGAAAATATTTGATGATTTTTCTGAATTTTGCAATATTTCCGTTGTTTGACTACCAGAACCTTTCCCTGTGTCTTCCCAGTATTCATTTTCTTTTCCATAATAAACACTAGTAATACCCTTGCTCCACTGACCCAAATTCAAGTATCACCAGAAACAGGTCAGTGCTTTATTACTTCCATGTTTTCAGTGCATTAAATTTACCCCTTATTCTCCAGGCTGTCCTGTGATATGTTACTAACATTTCTGCTGCAGTCCAACAATGATGGCTGATACTATCTGATATATAGGTTGTTTAAATCCTCTATCTGCAATATCAATACAGACACAGATATTTCCTGTAATCTACAAACTATCACATAAAGTTATTCCATAAATTCTGACGTACATTAAGAGGAAGTGAGGTTGCTTCCGACCCTGTAAATGACTCAGTCACACTGTGTTAATCTGCTGCTATTCACTTCAATCAGACTCCACATGCGAGAAAAAGTAGCAAATAACCCTTCATGGCGTGCCTCATTAAGATATGCCACAGAGCCGTCCTCCTGCTAGTTTTTGCTTCTTTGTGCTCTTTAATTCAAGACTCAACACCCCTGACTTCCATTTTCATGGCACAATAGTGTATTATTGGAAGTGGAAATTAATCTAGAAGTCTGCACTTCATGCAGCAGAGAAAAGTGCCGTTGTTATCAAAAATGAGTGAGTCAGTTAACGTCGACATAACGGGCCAAATGGAGTCAGGTTTGATAAAAGTGAGGGGAAGTGACATGTGGAGGCTAGAAAGAACACAATAAACAATCCCATCACCATCGTCACGTCACACATTAGAGACAGAGGAGGATTCTCAAAGTTTAGACCATAATGTTCACAAAGTGAGACTGAAAGTGTACTTTAGGTCAAACAATGTTTAGAAATAATTTTGTTGACGAAGGTAATCACTGACGTCTGTCTTCGTTAGCATGGTGTTATCCTCATTCAGATAGCGGGAAAAATTGCGAAGATAGAAATTTCACGTTTCTCCTCTTGTTAATTTATATAGTGGCAGACACAAGATATTTGATTCTGGGAATACGATCTCTGAGGTCCCTAGACACCACGAACATGAAGATGAATCTTATGAGAAATGGACGAAGCAGTGAGAGGAGCAAGCACACGTTAAATTAAAATTATTTTTTTTTACAAAGCAGGTTCAACAGTCAGGGTGCCTTCAGGATATGTTTTAACCAACCCTAACAATGAAGATCTTAACTCAGTAAGTCAGCCCCAGGTTGTCTGACTCTTATGTGCATGCTCATGAAGAACAGGTTGAGTTGGTCCATGGTGATGACCAGTCGCAACCCTCCTACCAGGCTGAAAAGTAAGGGGAAGCTGACTTTCTATGTCCTTTTTTCACATAGTTGGCAGCTGGCAATATGAATTTGGAAGTAAATGAGTTGATCAATATCACCACAGCTTCATTAATGCACAAGTTGATCTCACAATCTGCAACTGTGTGTTTTGTTACGTGAATGCAAAGCAACAGTGTTCTTAAGGTGAGGTGTGAAAAAGTTATCATTCTGTTTTAAATGCTCCTTGCGTCAGCAAGAATCAGTATCTGTTTTTAGGCTACATAGTGTTCTCCCCTGCTGATACATCTGCCATGAAGATGCCTCTGACTGAAAGTCCAACAGCCTTTCAAAAAGTTGCAGACTCTCTTACCATCGCTGATGTCTTTCTCACTTTTCCATTTTCTGAAAGTATTGATCGGTCAGGAGGTGGTGCTTCTCCATGTGTTGATCTCTTATCTCCACACCTAACTGGCTCAGGAGCATCAGTTGCTATGGTGATACAACATGGTAATATGTGAACCAGCTTTGTGATACTAAAAATTTAGACCTGAACCTGAAGTTGCCAAAATCAACCAACATCTTGCTGTATATTCAGGCCCATGGTCGAATCTGCATATTTATTTTATACCACCATGTTTCAAACACTTCATAACTTTCTGACTTAAAAACTCTGTGCTTTGTTTTGATGGCACGCTGACATTTATTATGTATATTCCTGGAGCCGTCCTTGCCCTGCAGTGCCACGAGACTGAGAAACTGTAGTGCATCACTTTACAGCAGCATTTGGCTTTACGCCACCACGTCACACACCAGCAACTGGAATATCAACACAATGGCCGTCTTGAGCATACAAGCGTGGCTGATCCAGCCAAGAAACCCGAGACAAAAGCTGGAGAATGATGCAGCTCAGTGATGGACAGGGAATGTCCAACCTGTCTCATAAGGGACCAAAACAACCTCATCTGAATAATAATCATAACTTTGTAACACAGATTCCAGATCACAGTAGAACTCTCACAGGATCTCTTGCTGCATCTGAAATGATGCCAGCGATAAGATCAGCTGATCATCTGATGACGCTAACAGCGGAGAGGAGAGTTTGAAATATTATTTGTTAACGTCAGATCATTAATGCTCGGCTCTCACCTGTCTGTCAGGTTTCTTTTGTAAGATTTTAAACCATTTAAGCTCCATGTCTGTTTATATTTTCTGAAAGATTACTTATTGAACAATTATTATTTTCAACTAAAGAAAGAATGACTGACAGACGCTGAGATCGCAGCAACACCTGCAGAAATGATGCAGTTTCTCTGTTCTACCACTAAGTTTTGCGCATACGCATGGAAAGAATTGTGCTTAAACACATTTTTCTACGCACAAGTACAAGTTGATAAATCCCAGACTTTGCACGGAAATGCTCGTACACACACATTGAGCACACTTCTGTGCTTACGCACGGTTGACAAATGAGCCCCCAGGAAATGAACCTCAGGCAGGCAGTGACCATGCATACCCTTTTCATCCATGGTCTAGCGGAGAGGACTGCACTTGCGGGTGCTCTGTGTCTAGCTTTTATTAGGCGTTGCAGGTGTAGGAAAATCTGCTAAAGTTCAGTGGTGGGGCTTTAACAAATGAAGCATCTCAGTGAGAGGAACAAGTTACCAGAGCAGATCGGGGTGGAAGATTTAATTAAAAGAAGATCTGATGCAATCCATTGGTTTTCTTGGCTAGGTAATTGTTTTTAGGAATTGGTTTATATGAGCACAGATATCATGAATTGGACTAAGTTTGATCATCATGGGCTGTATTAAGAAAAGTATTTTTTCACAGACTGAGAATAAAGTCGTAGTATTACAAGAAAAAATTGTAATAAAGCTGTAATTTTATGAGAAAAACTCATAATTTTACCAGAATGAAGTTGTAATATTTCAACCACTTATTTTAGAAGAGGCGCGTCATTAAAATGAGGGCAGTGTAACATTTTGTGAAGTTGTACTTCAGCACCACATTATTGCTAGTATCTGGACTGGGAAAAGAAACTGCAAGAAAATGAACTCTTCCATAGACAGAACCAGGCGGACTTGGAGGAAATCGCTGCATTTGTGGATGGGGAAATGGCTGGAACTGGTTTACTATGGGGTTACCGATGGATGCATCAGCGGGCCACTCAGAGAGGTTTTGTGGTTTCTCAAGAAACAATCCAGCTGATCAGCTGATGCATCCATTGATAACACTGCAGTCAACCGGTTCAAGCCATTTTCTGATACTAATGATAATGTGGTGCTGATGTGCCAAAAGACTAAGGCCCTGATTTAGTAGGATCCTAAATAGCGAACGTAAAATTGTGCGCGTCGCAAATAAATTGCGCCTGTTGTGGACTGCAATATGGGAGGGTATTTGACAAAAAGTAAAACCAGTTGGAAAAACAACTCAACTCAACTTTATTTATAAAGCGCTTTAAAACAACCTCAGCTGAAAACATAAGAACAACAAAAAAACAATTTAAAAACAAATAAAACTAATAATCAAACAAACCATAAAACACTAAAACCGAAGCAGTCTCATGCCGGGTTGAAAGCCAAGGAATAAAAATGGGTTTAAGACGAGTTTTAAAAAATGGACAGTGAGGAGGATTATCTGATGTGGAGGGGAAGCTCATTCCACAGTTTTGGAGTGGCAGAAGAAAACGCTCTGTCCCCCCTGAGCTTCCCCTTGACCTGAGGCACCGAGCAGGATGGTAGGGGTAGAGAAGCTCAGACAGGTAAGGGGAGGGCAGACCGTTTAAACATTTAAAAGTAAATAAAAGAATCTTAAAATGTACTCTAAAATGCACGGGCAGCCAGTGGAGGGAGGCCAGGATGGGTGTTATGTGCTCCCTCTTATGCAGTCCACTTAGAAGGCATGCAGCTGCATTTTGCACCAACTGGAGACTAGCGAGGGAGGAATGGCTAACCCCAAAATAAAGTGTGTTACAATAATCCAGTCGAGATGTAATGAAGGCATGGATTATTGTTTCAAAGTGCCATTGTGCAAGAAATGGTTTGACCTTAGCCAGCTGTTTGATGTGAAAGAACACCAGAAGAACAAGAAGAACACCAGAGGAACAAGAAGAACACCAGATGAGGTTAAAAAGAGATTTTGTGCATTCTGTCAGAAATGCCCAGATTGCAGATTCATTCAAGGCAAAGGCGCAAAATGCATTGCGGCGCTTTTTTGACGGTTTTACGTGTGCATTTCTAGATGTGGCAGGTTGGTAAATCAGCTGCAGCATTTTTTTGGGCCCGATATCAAGTTTGCACGTGTTTTAAGAGCCGCAAACAACTGAAGTACAACTTTATGAAATAATAGACCCTCATTTTAACAACTTTACTCATGACTGGTTAAAACATTGCAATTTTTGTCTTGTAAAATTACAACTTTATTCTAGTTACATTAGGATTTTATGCTGGTAATATCACTTTCTTGAAAAATGACGACTCCTCGAACTCTGTGAAAAAAATGTCTTAATGTGGCTCTAATACAGTTGAGAAATTGCATTACTGAATATGCATTTACAATACAATAAATTGGATTGAACTGTGACTGTAAAAGTTCTTTGAGATGACTTCTTCGTGGTTTGTTGCTATATAAGATAAAGCTGAATTGACAAGGTTACAGATAACTTGAGTATGGAAATGGGTGATGATGAGATGAAGACAGTGTGGCAGGGAACAGAGACAACTAAGGAACCCGTAGACTCGTGATGAAACTCAGTTGTGGAGAGACTAACCGCAGGTAAACCAAAGCAGGATGCAAAAAGAAATAGATTTCTAGTAAGGAAAGCAATTTATGAACAGAATAGAAAGTATAAGACACAAAATATCTTAAAATAAAAACTCATAGCATCCAAAATCAGGTCCAAATAGACAGAACAAACAGAAACCACAGACAGTAACAGATACACAGGATGTGCATTTAGTTTGTGATACAAGAAACGTACAGAAGAAGCTACAGGAAAACATGTTTGTCACTGCACTTACTTATCACTGATCAAAGATGCATTTACAAAACAAAACAAGCAAACAGAAGTGGAATATTCAGGTACATTATAATTGACAACTCCATCAGCCAAATATGATGCATTGACAATCAGGACTTGTTAAAAGCCTCCATTTGAGAGAACAGCAATAAAAAATGCTGTGCACAGTTTCTCCCCCGGTTTCTATTTCCATTTTAGCTTTTACCACAAGCTCAAATATGTCAGTAATGTTGAAATTAACATTTGGTGACATTTCATCGTGATGAATGTGCATGGTTCAGCAGCAAGGAAAGGAGATGAGATTTAAGCTCTACATTTAGCTACAGCTCTGCAAGCTCAATGCTAAAGTCAGCATGCTAACATCCTTCACAGTGATGGTGGAAATGTCCTGATGTTCAGCAGATTTGTTTCCCATGCTTTTTTTCCAGTTAATATGTTAGTATATTGAAACTATAATAGATTTTTGCACATCATAAACAAAGCGATTACAGGAAGGATGATTTGGGATCCTGGGAAGAACATTTAATCGAGAGCAGAATGTGGACATGTCCATCAAATGTCAGAGTAATCTATCTAGTTGTTGAGAGATTTCAAGAAGTAGAGATTTCAACCTCTTGATGGCACTGTTGGAGAGGTCAGCACCACTTAGAAGTCTTGCTGGAGCAGGTGGGGGCCTCATGTGACACTGATATTCAAGCCAGAGACAGACACACAGCCCTGCTCTTCAGTCTCAGTGTGTGCATGCTTAAGGGTCAAACATTTCTTATCATCTAAGGTTGCGATGTTACATTTGTTGTTGATTTATCTTCACAATTCGGTCATTCTGTAACTACATGTGATTAATGCTCAGATTAAAGTGGATATGAGGGATTATTTGGGGGAAATTTTAATGCTACAGAATGAGTCAAATACTATAAGCTATATTCTAGCTCTGTCATCCCAAAGCTATAAACATCAGACTTATAAAATCCTCATCAGCTGGATCTTGGTCTGTGCAGTATGTTCATTATGGCCAGATTGGTCATCACTTACATCAGTGGAGGACAGCAGCAAAAGGTTGTCCTGCCACAAAGAGTCGAAGAAAAACAAAAATGAGCAGATTTCTTACCACAGACTTTTTACCCTTTTAGATCTCAAAAAATTTAACAACTCTTTGCCTTTGTCCGACTCAAACTTGCTATAAATGCAAATATGTGTGACATTGAGTGCTGTTTTCATAGTGAAATCAGTGTGTGTACATTAAATAGATTCTCTAGAAATTAAGTATGGTACTTTCATAAAGTGAAGGACTTTTTGGAATAACGAGTAGCCTATTCAAAAACAAGAATGTAAGGCAAGGCACGTTTATTTGTATAGCACATTTTCAGGTTCATGACAATTCAAAGTGCTTTACATAAAAAAATTAAAGCATTACAGATAAGAAAGGGAAAAAAGCAGCTAGAATTACAATAAAATAATTTAAAACACAAAAACACATTTAAACACAAAAACAATAATGTAGAGTCTGCTTTTCCTTGGATTCCCTACATTTAAAAAATATATTTGTATCCTGTCCGTTTTGAAACAAATCCCAGAAAACACTCATCAAACTCCATACACCTATTTTGGAAGATTTGACAGAAAATACTCCTCTATAATCCTACTTCACCAAGTAGTCCACTGATCTCATAAAGTGCTTTTCTCACATATAAATACCTTCATACCAAATTTAAACAAAAATGCTGTTTAGAATATCCCCTCTTCATAAATTACTGACAAGTCCTCCAATATGAAAGGCCATGTAACCTGGGATACATCAGATATGAGCAGTGTTGAAATACAATGATATGATTGTTTCTGTGGAAACAGTAAAAGTCTCTAGGACCACCAGTCATGTTCTGTTCTAAACCACCTTCAATCCCCCTCTCTTTAACTTTCACCTTCAACTGGGGCTCTTAGTTTAAGGACAAAAATCCTGATAATTATTGTTTTTTTTCAATACTGAAATCACAATTATTCAGCACTATTACTCCTTGTGCCGAGCACAGGACTAGTGAGCACCAGAGCCACTGTCCAAAAATGAATTGGCTGTAATGAAGTGGCCCTATATATCAGGGCTAGGCACATAAACATGTTTTTATTATTTCATTAATGCAATAATCAATTAATGACGGAAATTAATTTATCGCATGTTAACATTTTTTTTTTCAAAGATCTTCGTCATTGGCTCTATACACAGAGAAACCGCAATCAGAGACACAATCTGTCCTTCTGTTAAGTTCCTGGGTGTCACAAGGCTGAAAATAAAAGCAGCCAACTTGGACAAAACTCTTCCATTAGTTATCAAATTAAAACTGTGTCCAGTTAAACTAAGAATGCAGTTAGAGAATTTATAGGCAAGAAATCTGGAACATGTACCACTAAAGGTGCATGTATGGAAGTTAAGCGCTGAGATTCTAATCCTGCTTTCTGTCTGTGTACCTGATGGCTGGATACTCATCAGATATTGTCCCCTCTCTGTTTAGAAGGAAGCCAGCTTCACACAGGTTTGAAAATCATCCTGCCGAATTGTTACCTTTTGATTAGTAAATCCTAAAATCTTCATCCTTGGATGTAAATATTTCATTTTAATACATTGAGATTTACAAAAATGATACTGTATTGACAATACTGTAAAGCTGTTTATTTGTTAAGTGTTTGTAAACCAAAGGTAACTGCTTTGGCTTCATAAAACATTACTTTTAAAGGAAAATGAGGCTTTAATAATAATATGGATTAGATTTGTATAGAACTTTTTAAGGCCCTCAAAGCGTTTTTATGCATTAATTATTCACTCCTCATTCATACTTGGTGATGGATGCTGCACAGCTGCCTGGAGCGGACTGACGGAAACGCGGCAGCTAATCCGCACTAACGGCCTCTCCGATCACTACCGAACATTCACACACCAGCGATGCCGACACTCGAGGCAAGGAGGGTAAAGTGTCCTGCACAAAGACAGATGGACTGGGGAAGCGGGATTTGAAAAAAATCTGAATGGTATATATATACATATTGTAATGACTCCTTCATTAAAATGACTCGGCAGGTTGTTGAATGAACTGCTTTTTAATAAGCTGAACTGGTCACCGTTGGCCGCGACCACGCCTTACAGCGTACAACAACACACACACTTCTTCTCTACTTCTCCGCTAGCTCAGTTCCCTCTCAACTCCCTCTACACTGCCCCCTCCCGGCTTAACTCTTACCCTAAACACTGCAGTATAACAGGCTGAACATGTAGCAACCCGGAACATTGAATACCACAACATGTTACAATATATATATATATATATATATAGACACACACACACATTTTGGGCCTCACATAAACTATTTCAAATCTGAACTTCTAAGGAGCATTGCAGTAATTGGGAAGTCGAGGCACCTCTTAAATTATAAATCACTCCATAATTTACTTCTCACTGGTACTTCCATGACTTACTGTACAGAGATGTGGGGTACTACATATAAGAATAATTTACAGCCTTTATACATTCTTTAAAAAAAAGCAGTCAGGATAATCAATAATGCAGGATATATGGATCACACAAACCCTTTGTTTTTTTAAATCAGATGCCATGAGGGTTACCAATTTAGTCAATTACAAAACTGCAATAATAATGTTCATGGCAAGGAATAAAACTTTACCAGGCAATATGCAAAAATTATTCAGTGACAGAGAAGGTTGTGGTTTGGGTGGTGAATTCAACTTCAAAACACAATATGCCCAGTTAACTATGAAGAGTCTGTGTATCTCAGTCTGTGGAGTGAAATTATGGAAGGATTAGATATCCAATTTAAACACATTAATAATATCAGTCAGTTCAAAAGCACATACAAAAAAGATCTGATTAATAGGTACAAGGAGGAAGATTGGTTGCATTAACACTGAGAATATTGCACATATTTATTATTTATCCTGTTACATAAATCTTGTAAATATATCTATAGCTGTAGTGTACCTCCATAGCTGTCATTTGTTGTTGGTTAATTAGTAGTGGCACCACAGATATTGTAATGATTGTTATATATACTATTGTATACTAATGATTGTTATATATACTATTGTATACTAATGATTGTTATATATTCTATTGTATACTAATGATTGTTATATATGCTATTTTAGACCATGGTCTGGGTGAATACTCTATTCTGATTGGCTGCAGGGTGTCTGTCATAAAGTGTTATATGACACCTATTAAAAAAGTTCTGGTCAAATAGTCTGATTGATCTAAATTATTTCGTTTGCTCAAATGCTAGTTGGTAACCGTGGCAACATAAAGTCAGAACATACAGCAATGTCGCTTTTTGATCCTTCAATGTCGGCTCTTATTAAACATGAACCGGAATTCACCAAGCTTTGGATTGTTCACCCAATAATAGGGAACATGCGCTGGGTTTAGACCATCGTGAGATTCTTTCACAGTTTGTCTAGACAAAACGAGTGATTTTATAGTTTCCGTTTAGTGACTTTGGAGACACGCCGCTGTGACGTGCAGGCTTATTGGGCTCCGCCTCCGTCAGCTCAGGAGAGACAAGGATGGAGCAACATTTTGTCATCCTGCAACGTCCCAACCAGCGGTGGTCAGGGTCCACAAACGTTAAATCTCCGTCCTTCAGATCCCCCTTTGATGGACATGCTAGTATCTCTATCAAATTTCATCATCAACAGCGATTTCTTGCAAAAATCTAACACCTCCGGCCAACCGAAGCTGCATGTTCTGTGGCCAGAGCCAGTTACCTTGGCAACGCGTCACAACGAGAGATATTAAATAGTCTACTCAGCCGCTTTTGTGAAAAACGTATGATTTTAACAGTGAAACACAACATTAACGTATTAATAATTGATTTAATATTTATTTCTTCGTGAGTGATCATGGTATAAGCGGGATAATGCCCTTTGAGGTGTCCATTATCTGAAATTCGCGTCGAATGGTTCACACCTCCACGTGGTCCATTAATTTCTGAAGATGGACACCTTGTCGGGCATTATCCCTTACGTATACTATATATCAAATGAATTCGTTTTTAATATTTGGATGTTTGTAGGCCTATACATGCAGTCTACTATTGTTGTCACGGAGCGGGACAGAGGCTCAGATGCAGATGACAAAACACCAATACACAATTACTGAGTTTATAATATTTATT
>JBBBVU010000019.1:23352050-23368259 GCA_037177055.1 Atherinosoma microstoma
GCTGACCCTCTTCTCTTTGTTACCAAACAGAATAATCTCAGTTTTATCTTCGTTAAGTTGTAGAAAATTTTCTCTCAGTGCTGACCAATAAACACCACCGCATGTGGTAGGACTTTGCCAGTACTGATTGCGACATGCCCGAGGTAGGTTGTGTGGTGCAGCTCTCTACATTATATTGCATTCTGAGGTGTATTTGCGTCTCTTTGTGAACATGGGTGTGTGGGATATTTCGTAATTACTGTTAATTTGTTAGGAATTGTTCTATAAACTAACTTTTTACCGCCTCTTGGCCAGACTCTCTTGGAAAATAGGTTCTTAATCTCAATGGGACTTTCCTGGTTAAATAAAGGTTAAATAAAAAAATAAAACTATTGCAGAGGGGGTTGTAAAACATACAGTTGCTATCATAAGCAGGCTTACCTCACCAATACAAGAGACTTCCTGCATGCCCATAGTTTCCTGCACATGAACCTCCTGGTAGAGCTGACTCTGTCCGACCAGCATCTCTTTTTTTTTAACTGTATTTTTATTGAACTCATAAAAACACAACACTGAACATTCCTTGACAGGGCCGTCACATGGAGAGTGCGAGGCCCTGCTCTTTGACATCATGGATGCAAAATTGCATGTGAAAAATAGTCACACCAACACAACTATTCTAGCTTTACTGCACGCATAATCCCGCAGCAATATGTTTCTCTTAAGCAGAATAATAAAGCATACACTTACACATAATCTCTGACTTGTTGCTATTTATTTTAAAGGGGGAAGAATCAACAGTGGAACAAGTGACTTTACATCAAGTCAGCTCGGTCACTTTATTTTTTTCGTATTTTGACATTTTGAGCAACTATGTTGGGACACTTTACGTTTACTTGCATTACAGCTATACACAACATACTTGCACTGTAGCCTACTGTAACTCGGACAAATGAGATGGACTCACCATGCGTAAAATGTGCAGAAACTGTTCATGTCCGAGTCACTTTTCTTGCCTTATTGGCTGCAAACTCAACAACAAGATCTTTATAATCCAGTTTGGATGCAATGTCCTTTTTAGTTGCTAACAAGACAAGCCCACACAGTCTGTCCTGCGACATGGAGGTGCGCAAATAGTTTTTAATCAGATTCAACTTTGAAAAGCTTCGCCTGCCACAGTTACTGGAAAAGTCAAAAGGATCCTGAGAGCAATCTCACAGTTAGGAAAAGTTCCTTCAATCCCTTTGAGGTAACTACGTTTTTTAAGTGCTGTAGTTGTTCCCTTTGGGATTATATCTCGAAGTATCCTCAACCCCGCTAAGAGGTCTGGTGCATTTATATCCTGAGAATCGGACGTGCTTAGAGCGGCACTCTGTCTTGTGCACTGTCTCTGCAGGTCCAAATCCAAACATGTTGCCAAACTCCTGCATTTGTCTGAAGCGGATATGCAGAGCAGTGAGGGCCTTGTCCACTATCACATTAAAATAGTCTGATATATACACCTGCTCTGGGTCTGGAGTATATTCATTTCCATTCTCATCACGTTTATGTTTCACTCGCCGTGCTGCTTTTATTACAGGTTCAGTGTCCATATCAGAATCAATCTCTGTTGCAGTAGCTTTTGCAGACAGAAATCCAGTGTCTCTGCATTTTTGCATGAAGTCAATTAATCCACCTAGCTGCGATAAGGCAACGTCAAGCTGCATGTCTTTTGACTGGAGGGTTTTACTGACGGCGTTCACGGCAAAAAAAATATCAAATCACCATAGATATTGTGGCAGGACATAAGAGGGCCTGGGTGGGGATTGAACTAACAACCTCCCAGGTGAGAGTCATGCGCACTGACCAGTCAGCCAAAGGGATATCCCTGTGGCCAAGTAGCCAGGGCACATAATTAATTGGAGGCATAGTGACAGGACCCACACTGTCACAAAATTATAAATTCAAAGCTTTGCATTTCATTAGCCAGCGACTTTGCTTCACTTCTGTCATTACAGTCCTCTAACACGTCGAACAAAGCATCCTTAATATCACTTGTTTGATAGCGTATTGCTTTTACACTCTTTACCCGACATTCCCACCTTGTTTCAGATAGAGGTTTAACTGTGAGTTTCTGGACTTTTGCTTTGAGTATTTCCCACTGTTTAAGAGAGTATGGCGAATATGACAGTGCATGGAAAGAAAACAAGCAGGTGACAATAGCAAAAAACAGACAAACAATCAAACTCTATCTTGGCCCAGCAAATAAAATAATAAGTGGAAAGCTGGGCAGTTAAAACATTACAGATCAGCTGAAGAGGTATCTTGTTATTGTTAGCCAGACTTTACTTGTAATTGAGCAGTTAAAGCTTCCATTGCATACACCTCCCTCAGCTTCTGCTTCCACTGTGCCACCGTAGGTGGCTGTGGATTCATCCACTTTATCGTCACAATTTTTCTAGCAGTCATCAATAGTATATTTAACAGGTACATTTGGTCTCTGGTGTACATGTCTTGAGGAGTTGGATCGAACAGAAACTGTCTTGGGGTAAATAATAAATCAATTCCCAGAGCTTTATCTATCTCGCTCTTTACCCCCTTGGTATAATTGTGTTATTTGGGGAGTGAATGTGACCCTTAAATATCTAAAACCCTGTTTAGGTCTGCGGAAGGACACAATGTCATCGAGCTGGCCTGGCCACGTCCCAGACACCATCATTGCTTCAGATTTACTGAAAAACTCAGAGCAATGGCCTTTATCTCTGACTCTTGACCGCAGGCTCATATAAAACACTCCAATCCAACTCAAGAAGGTGTCATTAAAGCCCACCTGAGCAAGTGTTTGCTCCAAAAATGACCAGTCCAATCTGTCAAATGCTTTCTCAGCATTTAAGCTGAAAAGCGCTCCATCTCTTCCTCTCTGACGGAGCTACCAAACGTAACCGTGTCTGTCAAAGATAACGTGCTGTGTGGGACTTTTAACGGACGTTAACTTTAGAGCTGGCCAGTCAGGATGCGTTACCAGGCTGATGAACATTGGCTGTGCTGTTTCTTACCTTTCTCTAAATTGGCTTTACTAGTTCCAGTTTCACTGTCATTACTTTAAAAGAATATATATATTTGTTTAGAAAATATCTAGTCTCTATTTTCTTCTTCTCTTTTCTTTCCTTTTTTTGAGCACCAGACTTGTAGCTACTGACCGGATATTTGTAGAATGCAGAACTTCAAACCAATGACAAAATAAATTTTGATCAGTGGCCAAATACAAGGGGGCTGCCCAGTCACTGCTCACTGGCCCCAGTGTTAATTAATTCATATTAAATATTTTACGAAAACTCTGATTCATGTACAGAACAGAGTGTCGCACGGTGGACCCGTACATCAGTCTGACATTACATCAATGATGAATGGAAATCGTGCACCAGAGTGCTGTTATCGTTCATTTATTATCGAGATGAACTGCTCAATATATTGTGATATTGATTTGAGGCCATATCGCCAGCCCTAATACAGCCCTTGGAGCTGTGAAGCTAATTATTTATTTTGGTTTGTCATTTTGGAGAGGAGGCAGGTAAAAAAAAGGCATCAAAGTGGGTAGAACTCCTTTTTAGTCCAGGTGGGACAGAGGATCAATGGTCCAAGTCCAGAGAGCGTTGACATGTCTTTAGTCCCAGTTGTGGAGCCACAAATACTGATTGGTTCTGACTGAGATGAGAAAAGCTTTTCAGACACTGTTTCATTCAGTCGTCTTTTTAAAGAGGGAGTTACTGTGATGGTGTTGAAATGTTCAGCTTGGAGAGAACTGGCTTTCTTCTTGCAGCCCTGAATGCACATCCTTGGTTCTAGTATTTCTCCACTTATAGACTCCTGAACATTAACATTAACCCATCTGAGAGAGGGTGTTAATTGCTCCAAAGTTACCTTTGGATCTTCCTTGAAGTAGTAGATTAAAATAAACTTTGCTTGTGAAGTAATCTCTAAAATAGGTTTATCCTACAATTTTATTACAAAAATAATCAAAGATTGGTTGGGATGATGGCACACATACTTGCCTATGACTTATCATACGTGTAAATTCAAACATTATTAAAGCCTGAAGAGTCTGCAAATGGACCATGTAAATGACTATGAAGGATGCACATTACTTCATACTGGTTTCACTAAATGAAATGCAGCCATCACGTCATTAATCTCACTGGTACTTTTCCTTGATGGCAGTTCAGGGGTTTGTTAAGGACAAAAATCTGTCACTGTGCAACGATAGCATTCAGACAGGCTGCTAAGAAGGAGGTTGAATGTTTACATATCTTTTTTTTATTTTTACACTGCTGTTGATAAAATTTGATTAAAAATTGAAATGTTTACAGAACACAAGCCTTTGAAGGAATAAATAAATAAAGATAAAACTAATAAAAGAATGAAAAGAGCACAGTATTCAGTGAGGAATAACTTCAGTCTGAAACTTACCAGTTATTGCTTGATTTCCCATGATGCAATGTACAGATAATGCAGATCATTTTTGCTTGCTGGATGATTTAAGGAAAGAAGAACAAATGTGAGAAATGTGGGGTAGAAATAGTTTAACAGCACCAAAGTCACTTTGCCTCCATTACTGAAAAAGTGGGCCATAAACTTGAAGCTTTCACATCATAAGTATTTGCTTAAAAAAACTTCACAATGAGATGCTAAGATGGAGACAAAGAAGGAGAAGCTCTTTTCTTTATGGCTTAGATGAAGAAAGCAGAACTGAAAAAAAATTGGTCTTTTAAGAAAAGAATAAAACAAAAAATTTGCCTTGGAAAACATCAGCTCAATCTGCCCTATCCTCTCACACACACACACACACACACACACACATATATATATATATATATGTGTGTGTGTGTGTGTTTAAAGGTCACATTCAGTCATTCAGTCACATTCAGTATATGCCAAGAGAAAATAACATTTGCTTTCTTGGGGAAAGGCCTGACTCTGACCTCCAGGGTTTCAGCCAATCAGAGCAGAAGCTCATTATCTGAGAAGCTGCTGATGAGAAACAACGTCCAATAAATTATGGGCAGGAAGTAAGTGATGGGAAGTCAATTGTTGAGGAAAAGCTAATGGATTTTTACCGAAAGAAGCAAAACTGATACGTTTCATTGGCACAAGGTAATTATAAAACACTGTGGGGAAAGTTAAAAGTAGCCTCACTTTAACATTTTTCAGGTGCTCTATACAACTTTTCTGCTTTGGTAACAAACGCTGAAGTGAGCAGGTTTCATCAGAAGGGGGGGGAGGTCTCTGACATACACAGACCTCTTGTCATAGAAGGTTTTTGGTGCAGACGGCTGCTGTGCCTTGCCAAGCAGCAGAGCAGAGGGGAGTCCTTAAAAGTCATCCAAGCCAGGGAAGGATCTGCTCCTGATGAATCACCAGAAGCTCCCTGTCCCTCTCCTCATTCCTCCTTCAGCAAGTCTTTCTGCTCCCCTCGCCTCTCTCTGCTCCTGAGGCGTAAAGCTTTAATATTGATTCAGCTGGCTAACCGCTCTCCCTGTGTGCCCTGTTAGAGAGGCTGAAGTATTTCTTCAGTCGTTTACAAGTGCTTGCTCCAAAAACCAACTTCAGTGACTTTTTCTTTTCTTCCTTGGTTTTTGTTTGCACACCTCCAGAACTCTCAAGCAGCAAAACTTGTAATACCAGGGCATTTATCTGCAAGAATAAAGTATATTAAGTATACTGTAGACAGCAGGAAATTTTACTTATTTGTGACAACCAGCTGGAAGCAGAGAAGAATTGAAGGAAGCTTTCTTGCCACTGCACTTAAGCCTGAGGCCTTGCCTGAAGCTTCAACAGGAGAAATATATTAACCCAATCTTCCCCAGCTCCAAAACATCCTCCATTTATTTTGTTCAGGAGAAACCAAAAGACTACAATTACAGCACACCACAGGTCTGACTTCCTATGAGTGTCTTAAAAGGGCAAAAATGACCCTCAGCAACATCTGAGGAAGGCCATATTTTGCACTATGTGGCAGGAAGTTTCACACAAAGGAACAAGTTTAATTCATGTTTAACAACCATACAGAGCACTTTACTGCAGGCTTGTTAAGTGGATCCTGCTAATTGAAAAACTGTCCGGGCAGCTGTAATTGTTGGTATACATGTTCATAAATTCACCTTGCAACCGTCAAATAAAATCTTTATTATGTGTTCAAGTGACGCCATCTGAGATTCTTATCAGCCTAATCAGTAGAATGAACAGCTACAGCCTCAGAGGACAGATTTTCTTTGCACGCTCACTTTTTAAGCATCCTACGACCTTTCCAATTCACTTCGTGACCCTAAAAAACACTGAAGTTATTTGTTTGAATCCACTTGGCAAGGCAAGGGAAATTTATTCATACAGGACTTTTTATGCATGAGGCAAGCCAATGTGCTGTATAATCAGAAGAGACATCTAGTGTGTCAAGGTTGCAGCTGCAACGGCAGAAAAATAATTCCAGGTGTTGGGTTGCCGAGCTTGCAGCCGATACGTCAAGTGACCAGTCGGCACCATGTCCAGTGATGAATTGTACAGGGTATGGACTAATTTCTACTCATAAGTTTATTTTACAGCAGTATTTAACGTTAGCATTGCTATCAATTATCTATTAGATGCAAGTAATTTCCGACAGTCTTACTTTGGCCACTCACTGCAGTGGTGAAAGTGAGCCACCAATACTGACAGGGAAGGAGGATTAAGCTGCCTCTGTTTCCTCCGTTCACTGGGTGTGGAGGTCGTTGGGCCATGATCTGTCTTCTCATATCTAGGACCAACGTCATAAAATGAAATGTAATGCAGAAGAGTTTAACTGCTAGCTAACGTTGGCCAAGTTAGCAAGAGAGTTAGCTTACCGATCCAGTAGAAAAGTAGCCATTTCCTCGTGTGTTTTGATGCCGTGGAATTTTTTTTACGTGGGTCCATCTAATGCAGGCTTCACCTAAATTTACTCCAGTTTTCCTAATCTCCGGTCACTCCTCATCTGAGACAGATAACGATATCTCCGGGGTTCAGACGCAGGTGCTTGACTTGCTGACTCCACCATTTTCCCAGTACCAGCCAAGCTGTGCCACATACTATTGGAACATAGAGACCGTATTTGGCAACCCGCAATGGCGGCCTCTATTGGCTGGTAGATGTAAACATAACGGCATTGTCGAACCCGACAAAATTGATATTTTCAGGCTAAATATAATTTTTTAAGGAAATGCTGTACTTTCATTCTGAACCCCTCTAAATGCCTCGTGGAAGTTTTTTTCTTTTTTTAAAACATAGCTTTTAATAAAAAATTTTTTGCATATTCAACCTTTAAAAGTTGATTAATAACACTATGATCATGGTAGATAGAATATTAAATATCATTACTATTGTTGTCATGATTACTATCATAGATTTTTCATGACCAATATGTAATCACTAATATTGTTAAAGCCATCAGCCTGGGCATATTCCCAGTGTTTCTGCTATAACAAATATAGATATGCTACAAACAGCGGAGCAAACACCTGATACTCGTGATCAACCCTTTTCTATGTCAATATTTCTCTCTCTCTCTCTCTCTCTCTCGCTTTGTTTTGTGTTCTTCTTAGTGTTGTTGTCATTTTCTGATTGTTTATTGGTGTTTTTTTTTTGTTTTTTTTTTGTTTTAGTTTTTCTTTAACGGGTGTTGAATTGTCTTTGTTGCTGTTCTGGTTCTTTCTTGCTTTCTTTTTATTGTATTTGTGCTTTTGTTTATGAATGAAAAAAGAAATAAGAAAAAGAGATGATTTAACTCAGAGTCCAAAATGACACCAAGATTTCTAGATCGATCAGTTGCTTTTAACATTGCTGACTAAAACATTTTCAGATGTCATCTTTGGTTCAAAACAAAATGATTTCAGATTCATCTTTATTTAGCTGAAGAAAATTCTGACACATATTGTTTTGACTTTTAAGCTTTGTAGGGGACCGGAGTCCCTTGGTGAGGCAGTAGTAATATCCTGAGTGTTGTCAGCATAAATCTGATCAGACTTTTTTTTCTGACCACCTTTAAGTTAAAGATGCAACAGATTATCACTGATCATTGATCTTGTTAATCATCCCAGATCACACTGACGTGCATTCAAAGATTATTTATTTGTACATACATGCATGTATGCACATACACATTCAGACACATCTCTCTTCCTCCTGTTAATTGCTGATTTTCTGTTGATTTTCACCCTGACTGTATTGGTTTAAATCGGCCTAGCCCTAGAACACTAACATCACCTGATGTTAATGTTCTAGAAGATCACATTTTTTACAAAGTTTTGGCTTTTTATTTGTTCACATTCATCTATGTGTTTCTACAATTCTTTTTTCTCTTCTGGGGTTTCTTGGCATGGTCATGCAAATGAGAATTGAATCTCAAACATTTTACCTGGTAAAATAAAGGTCAAGTGAAAAAATAAATAAATCCATCCATCTTCTTCCGCTTATCCAGAACTGGGTCGCAGGGTCAGCAGCCTGAAAAGGGAAGCCCAGACTTCCCTCTCCCCGGCCACATCATCCAACTCATCCGGGGGAATCCCGAGGCGCTCCCAGGCCAGCCGAGAGATGTAATCCCATCAGCATGTACTGGGCCTTCCCGAGGTCTCCTCCCGGTGGGATGTGCCCGAAATACCTCCCCAGGGAGGCGTATAAACGGCTTGCGGCTATGTTGTCGGTAGGGTCACCCATGGCAAATAGGTGTCTAGGGAAGCACAGCTCAATAACCCCTATGATGTACAAGAACATTGGCAACGTGTTTCCCTTCCCCCATTTTCTGTACCGCTTAATCCAATTCAGGGAGCTGGAGCCTATCCCACCAATTATCAGGCAAGAAGCAGGGTACACAAAGAGAGGTTATTGACTATATGGAGAAGTTCAGACTTAACCAGCTGACTTGATGGAAAGTTGGTAAAACTTGCTCTACCTTCAAGGCTTCGCCAGCATCAACAAACAGATACTGCCGATAAAAGGTGGCTGGCTGTTTATGAACCAAGTCTTGATTCAAGCTGTAGAAGTTTCCTTCCAATCAGGAAACACATTTTTTGGCAGGTAAATCTGCAAACAGTAAACATCAGGGGACAAGGGAGGAGGTTTTTAGTGTCCAACTAAACCATTTAAACTCTAAATATCATGTTGAAAAATGTTTTTACTAGTTTTCAGGGCTGCTGGTGGCGTGGTGACTAGCATGTGTGGGTTCTTTCCGGGTACTCTGGCTTCCTCACAGTCCCAAAACAAGATGTTAGGCTAATTGGCTTCTAAATTCTCTATAGTGTGTGAGTATTTGCCTAATGGCCACTGGGATAAGCTCCAGCCCCTCCAGAATCCTGCATTGGAATAGCAGGTATAGGTATATGCAAGGGTGACCAATTAAAGCTGGACTTTGGTGTAAATATTAAATTAAAGCAAAAGTGTAACATGAGGTTATCAATCTTACACCTGTCAGTTAAATATGACTGATTGGCATCTTAATACCACCACGATCCAAGAAAGATGCTTTAACATTCCTCTTGATCCAGACTGGTGCCTCATCTTCACTGGATGAAAGAAACGGTCCATTTTCAGATTTAATTCACAATAATACGAAGAGTGCCATAATTTATTTCTAGGAAATCATTTCATCTTTTTCTTTCTATTTCATTTTGCTACTTGAAAGCCCTTTGTGTTCCTTTGTGTTGTTGTTATCAAAATGTTCTGATGATGAGAAATTAGTTTGTTTGCTTCTGTGCTCAAGACAATTCAGACCAGGAGTGCAGCCTTTTATTTGGTGTATTTATAAGAGCAGGAGGTTTTTTTTAATTTGTTTTTGACAGTTCTTTGATTTTTCCATTTTTATCTCCAATAATTCTGTAACATCAATGAATCATTCATAATCGTACAGCAGAGGCACATCGCTGCTCTAACCAGTTACCCTATTCACACTGGTATCTGGACAGAGGAATTCACCAAACTCTGGTTGGATTCATTACTCTTCAAAATTAAAAATGAAGATAATTTTTTGGGATCTCATCTTTATCAATTATGCTATATCATACAGATGAACGTGTAGATTGCTTTTAAATATTTCACTGAGGTCATTTGAATTATTTTTCATCAAAATTCCCTTTTCACAGTACATACATTAGCTGCAACAAGAATATATGAAATACATGGGTATCTGGAGTATTATTACACAAATGTTCAGGCCCACATACTGTATTTGACATCTGTGTAGGTGTATTATATAAATAATTTTTTTCACAATGTTCTGTTGAAACATTGAAATTAGTTTTTAGTTTATGATGAAGACTGTGAGCCCCTACTTATAGTTTACAAAGTATATTTCCAGATCTGAGAATCAGACCTTTTTTTTCATTTTGGACCTGCAGATTTCTGCTGCATGTGTTAGCAAATTTGCTTCTCTGTCTCTACCTCTGGAGCATTAACTAGACTCAACTGAAGCAACCAACTTGTGTTACATAAACCAGATGGGGCTAAGGGACTGTGACAGCAAACATATGACTGTGGTGAGCGAGGATGCATTTAAAAGAGTTATGTTTAGCCATACTGTCACTAAACAAGGATAGCCTCAGTTTGCCCAAACAGCTCAGAGAGTTACACTTAACTTTCATTTAGTAAGACAGTTAAAAATTAAGCTCCTTGTTTTTGAGATGTTTACTTCCTTTTAATAGTCTGTGGATCAATACTGAAATATTTATACCTCAGATACCAGATATTTATGTTCTAGATTCCATTCTCATAGATATAGATAGTTAAGTAATTTGGGGTAAATATGTAGTTTATCATTAACTGGAACACAGTGTTGTACTAACATGATCTTGTCTAAATGATACCCAGTTGGTTGGTTGATACCCAGTTGGTCTTCCACCTTGCACAGTCGTATGCAAAATACACAGCATAAAGGCCCATTTATGCTCCACATAAATACGTCCTTTTCACAATTTTTGAAATCACCATCTGATTGGAAAGGAAATCAGTAGAATTGCACATCACTGCTGTCTGTTTTGCCAGACAGCAGAGGATGACTATGCTCCCTGCTGTCTGGAGACTCGGGGAGGATGGCGTCCCTGGTGTGTGACAGGGACTAGGACCCCTCATCCTTGTTGATGGTCCTTGGAGCCCGTTCCTGGATCCCAATGACCTCCCTGATCAAGTGGTGGTATTTAATGCTTTCAGAGTGGATGACCATGGCTTCTTCCCAGTCTACAACATAACCTGCTCTTCTTTGCAATGCTCAGACACGCCTGATTTTAGTTTTATTGTTCTGCCTTCTGTTGAGTAGCCTGTGTATGTCTTGCCCTTGTCTCGTTTTCACATTTTTTCTCTGTGTGACCCTGCCTCTTCCACCTATTTGTTATATTTCTTTCATTTTCACTTGTCTTTTCCCTTTCTCTATGGCTCACCTTGGATAGGGAGAGTTTAGTCTTTTTTAATATGTCCCTGCATCTTTTCTTTGTCCTGTGACAACTGTGGCCTGGTCATATTTCTTGCAACAGACAATAACTGCTGTGTGTGCCATCATCTCCTAAATTTTGAGCCAGATGTTTGGTAGTGCTGAACTATGAGTTCAAGAAGAGGTTTGACTATTTGCTTTTGATAAGTTATACGTGACTGAGCTGTCTATGATTGGTTGTAGAAGGGTGTCTGGTTGTGGATTTTGGCTGTATAGCTGTATTTTTGAAGGTGATCTCCTTTGCTGTCTAAACATGATCTGCTTGCATCATATGAATCAGCAATATTTCCCACACTGTTAATGATGAGATCATTTGTAAAATTTCATCAACACCACACAGGAATCAATTTGGTTTTAGACTGTTTTACAGACAGCGTGTATGGTATTGACAGAATTTACATATTTATTGTACATTATATCAATAACGAGTAAAAATGTATCCTCTCCTTATTAGACTAAAACAAATTATTGAATGTCGATACATCTTTATTGACTGGTTTGTCATCTTAACAAGCCAGTAATAATGTGGGGAGTCCAGGATCAAGGACAAACTATAGAAGGCCTTTACTCATGCAGAAATCACTTATTAATGTCAGAAAGTTTGGCCATCCTTCCATCCTCAGTCTCCTTGCAGGTAGAAACCTAATTCATCCTATTTCATTTTAAGGCCTTCCACATTCGTTTATTTGATTGTGCAGATTATTTAAATGTGACAGTGTGGGTCCTGTCGCTATGCCTCCGATTGATCATGTGCCCTGGCTACTTGGCTACAGGGATATCTCTTTGGCTGACTGGTCAGCGCGCATGACTCTCACCTGGGAGGTTGTGGGTTCAATCCTTGCCCAGGCCCTCCTATGTCCTGCCACATTCTGGCGCTTGCAAGTAGGGTCCATGTATCATGGATTCCAAATAGGTGGTTATGTCCGTAAAGCATGAGGATGTGCTTGTGGAAAGAGGGGGAGAGATGTGACAGTGCGGGTCCTGTCACTATGCCTCCGATTGATCATGTACCCTGGCTACTTAGCCACAGGGATATCCCTTTGGCTGACTGGTCAGCGTGCATGACTCTCACCCGGGAGGTTGTGGGTTCAATCCTGCCCTCCTACGTCCTGCCACATAAAGGCACACAATCACTATTAAGTAGATTTTGTAGAAAGGTTGTTTTGTCAAGCTTGTTAAGAAAAAAATTGTTAATGTCAATTTTATTTATAGAGCACATTTAAAAACCAAAGTGCTTCACATCAGAATAAATTAATGAAATGTCCAATGTTCTACAATGCAATAACAAACCTCATATTATGCAAAAGGATTTAAAGCTACTCAAAAGTTAAACACTAGTGAACCTGCCAACTGTTAACTCTAAGGTTCGGTATAAGATGTAATGCAATTACCATAAAAGAAATCTCTGTCTGACCCCTGCACATACAAAGCCAATTATTTGAATTTGTTGTATTGTTGAAAAGGGGGCAAAGGCACCACTAAAACCACCAAAAAACTTCAAGTCACAACATAGAGTTAGGTTACAGGACTTAACTGAGGGCTCTTACCAAGATATGTGATGGAGATTAATAAACACCCTTAAAAAGACCAAAAAAATTGTTAGTTTTTCTTATTTACATTTTGAAAGATTTTAATGTGTATGATTGGAAAAAATATGTGTGCAACATAATTCTTGTTGTATATATATTACGGTGCCAGCTACTGGAACTATCAAAGAACTTTTTGAAATGCTGAAAACTTCCAAAACTTTCATGTGAAATTAGAGAAAAACTATTTTACATAAAAATACAAATTATTTACAAGTGAGCCTGAAATGGGACTGTTTAACTGATCAAATATGATAAATAAAGTATTATCTTTGAAAAAATGAAGAAAAACAAAACTTGACTTAGAAACCCCAAACATTTGCAAATTTATCAACATCAGTGAATTTTCTGCCAGACCACAACAAAACATCACTTATAACCTGATCTGGCCAAGAGTGATGAACATATCTGCATTAAAACAGCCGTTCCAAACATTTATCCAAAAAAGGCCGCAGACAAGCGCTGGTGGTGCTCGTGGTTGGGCTGAGGGGTTTCCACTGTCAATATGACGTCGAGTCAAGTCTGAATTTATTCATATACCACATTAAAAAACAACCTTAGTTGACAAAAGTGCTGCCAAAATCTGGATACAAATGAAAAAAAGTAAACAATCTCTAAGACAGTCGAAATGTTGAAGAGTAAATTATTCAAAAGAAATGGATAAAAAACTGGAATAAAATGAATAAATAAGATAAAACCAGTCCTTGGGTGTTAAGAAAACCAGGATAAGTTACTCAACCGGGTTGAAAACCCAGTGAATATAAATGCAAATATTTTCAGCAACATTTTCGAAATAGTCAAGGGTCTGAATAGCTCTGACATAGAAAGGCAGGTTGTTCCACAGATTAGGTGCCACAACTGAGACGGCTCGAACACCTCTATCTTTTAACCTGGATCGAAAAACATTCAATAGTAGCTGATTCAGAGGCCTCAAAGCTCTGGAAGGAGCGGGCAGTATAAGCTCAGATAAATAAGATGGCAACATGCCTTTAAGACACTTGAAAACAAGTAATACCATTTTAAATGGATCCAATAATTGATGGGAAGCCAGAGTAAAGAGGCAGGGACAGGTCTAATGTGATCAGATCATTTCATGAAGACTGAGTAACATCAATATAGAAAGAGTTACAATAATTCAAACGAGAAGTGATAAAAACATGGATTACTCTCTCAAAATATGCAAACAGATGTAGACCTTCACTTTGCTAATAAATCTTGGCTGATAAAAGCTCGCCCAAATGACTGAGCTGATCCATTTGTCAAATTCAAAGTACCATCACACATCATACAAAGATCTCTCCCAGCTGGGTTACATTGCCCAATTATTATAGTTCTGTTCTTGTTCAGAGAAAGGAAATTTAACTCCATCTATGACTGTGCACCAAACAGTCTGGAGGAAAGAGTTCAGAGAATACGACTGACTGACCATCCCAGAGCCAGATCTCCATCAAAAACATACAATCCAGCTCGTGATGAAGAAAAAATGTCTGTCTGCCAAATGATCTGACATTCATTAGGGCAAAGGGAAGAATCATATCCTTATCACTTGGTGAAGAAGCACAGCTCAGCCACGGAAGTTTCCTATGATCCTCTTCACCATGTCAGACGCAGAGTCGTCTGGGAGGCCGAGTTTCCACCAGGACAACCAGGAAGCCAGCCTGACCCCCAACCTGGAGAGCAGGGAACATCCACCAATGACTCCGATCACAGAATCACAGACAGTCTCGCTAAATGACGACAATCATTACCAAAGCAGAACCTCAGGTAAGCTCTGGACCTTACCAGCACACCTCCCTGTTTCCCTCGTCCCCCGAAGTGCTTCCAACCAATGAAGCTTATACTGCCTAATGTAATGCAGGTGACCAGTAAAGGTATGCTGGGACTGACGCCAGGAATGGAGGCAAGCTCGACCCAAAGTGTGCTTTGCACAACTTTTATAAAGGGACCTTATATCAAGAAGTACTTGTCGATCACACACCAGTAAGGCAGATAAATCCTGACAGCAGACAGAACAAAACAGCAAGAAACACTCATCTGAACAGATCTGAATGACAGCTGGCTGCACACATCGGCTCATGTGATGACTAACTTTTATATTTATACATACATGCATTACAAGAGCTATTATATCATATATATGTATTATGTCATATGTACTAACTGCCTCACATTTTCTCTTATAATTCTTCAAATACATACATATTCTTCCTGTCAACTAAAATGGTAAGAAAGTGAGAAACTGTAGGTTTTCACTGAAAATAGTGTCCCTCTGTAAATTGTATCAAGCCAACGGATGTAGACTAAAGTGCTGAAAGACAGAAGGAGGAAGAATATGGTGGACGGTTAGCAGGATGAAACTGGAGTGAACAGAAGGGTCCGATGTCTGCCTGTTTAATTGTGCTCAGCATGTCTGGTAGCAGCAGAAGACAGAGCCACACAGTATGTCAATGGAAGCCATGGGAATAACATCTTCCAGCCTAATAGGATTCACACTACCAGACTATGTTGTGTAAGTGTGTGTCTGAAATTTGTATTCAGATTGTGTGATGACGTCTGGGGGGTTTAACTTTGACCATCCATAAATGTTCAGGCAGATCCTTTTATCACCTAAAATTTTTATGAACAAAATAGAAATTTGAATGTCAACATAATGTGGTCAGTCCCCATCACCACCATACCCTTCATACCAGTAACAACCAGTGCTGTGTAAAGGAGACCTAATCTAATCCACTAGGGAGCGCATTAGAGAACAGATAGAGTTGCTGAATTTGTAGGGTGGAAATGAAGCAATAAACATGGTGACAACAGAGGAGGCTAGTGTTTGGTTCATTTTGAGAAAATACAACAGCAGTAGTGTCTGTTCGAAAGGCCCCCCAACTAGTGGTTCTCGAACTGGGGAACCAAGCATGTCTTTTCTTCGAATCTTTATGTCATTTTTAACCCTGTCCATTCATTTTACTTCCGGTTAAATTGGTCCCTGCACTTCCCCTTGTACACTAATAGCTACTCAGTTCGGTCCTACGAGGGCCGCAATCCAGCAGTTTTTCAATGAATTCCTGCTCCAAAACACCTGACTAAATGACTGAATGAGTCATTGCGGAGAACATTCTGGGGAAAACCTGGTCTTATTAGGAGAGACGGCATTCATCCTACTTTGGAAGGAGCAGCTCTCATATCTAGTAA
>JBBBVU010000019.1:23383715-23405103 GCA_037177055.1 Atherinosoma microstoma
TTTGCTACTTGCCATCTCTGATCTTTTAACGTCGAGATCTGACAGTATATAAATAGTAACTTAAGTTTGTTAAACTGTGCCATTAAAATAATGTTATATTTAATATTTGGGGATTTGTAATGTGTTAACGTATTTACTATTTTTTCTATGTTCGATTTTTTCTTTTCTTTTTTTAAAAACAAAGCCACTGATGTAGATTTTAAAATGAAAGTTTTAGTGACATTTCTGGCTCCATCTGCAATTGTCTAAAGGAATTGGCAGCAACACTTTGGGGACTGAAGCATTATGGGAGATTCTCACACACTAGGAAGGCTGTCTCATTTCACGACCGTATACACTGCTTCGAAGTGCGAAGCCTACGGAGCAAACTCGTAGCCTTCGTAGGCTACGCACTTCGTAGTGCGCAGACCCTTAAATAAGACACACCCAAAGCATGGTGGTGTATTTTCAGTGCAAAAGCGCTTGTTCTTCATCTCAAGCCATCTGTTTGTTTTGAGCCCTTTGAGTGACAATATAAGTAAGTTACCACTTTATGTATATTGTTAGAATGCATATTGACGATTATTGTGTCGATTTGTAGCTTTATTTGTATACTTTATTAATATACTTAGCATATTGGCGATACTTACCTTCTTATGTATCTGGACAGTTCTGTAATACAGTGGTAACATAATTGAACATACGTATCTTTGAATAAATGTAGGTCTCCATTGTTACATTCACAGTCCTGACATGGTAAATTGTACATGTGTGTATTTTGTACAGTTTATTAAGTTCATTGTATTTTTCTTTTGTATGTCCATTTCAGTTTCACAATTCTGAGTATTAAATCCTGTCCAACTACAACACCTGTCTGTTCTTTGGAGGATGCGAAACAAGGGAGAATTTAGCTGGCTGTGAATCTCAGTATAGGACAGGGGTCACATTGGGTGCAACAGTACAATAGGGATATTATTGCACTAGATATAAAAATGTCTTATTTGAGTATTTACATTCATTTTCAGTTATGTTTGTCAGTCATTGCTGCCTTGCCTTCTGTTACGTGTTGCTGTGAGTGAAAAGGGTGAAAATTACTGCATTTATTCTGACCACCACACACTCATTATTGTAAAAGCACATTCATTTGTTTCAGCAGAAGATAAGAAAATGAGCATCTGACCCCAGATGTTACAGAGGAGTTTACTCATTAACAAACATTATTCAGAAAAATGCATTCCAACTGCCCTGTCAATCAATAGGTCCAAACTCAAGAGCATTTTTTGCATTTGGGTATGGGTCCAGGCTGCTTCACAGGATGGTCAATTAAAAGTGAGAGAAATAACATTGCCTCAAATATTGTATAAATATATTTTCAAAATGAACAAAACAAACACAGAAGCACTGTCAATCTGTCAGGGTCACAACACCACAGACAGGACTGTGTGAATTTAATTCCCTGGGATTTAAAGATTTTGTGGATTCAGTGCTAAGCAGTGTTTTGAGCTCAGTTTCAAATTGCACAAGTTTCTCATATTAAAATAACAACGCCTTTACTTCGCACCTGGATGAAAGACCACCTGCTCCCCAAGCTGAGCAGCCCAAAGACGGCTTCATTCCTCTGCTGATAGCTGAATGATAGTGGCAGGTAGCCCTCTGCAACTGCTAAGCCTCACCATGTCATCCCATGCCTGGCGGATGAGAGTGGATGGGTGTGAAAGTGGAGACGGTTAGCACCTCCACATCTGTCAGCTGGGGCTGGCAACTTACACCCTAACATTTACGTAGGTGGAGAAAGAGAAGGGCAGACAGGGCAGTGGAAGAGAGAGAGAAAAGAGACTTAATGTGTTGGGAATGTGTAAAAATAAGAAGGTGTCAGGCATATTTTTATTTATGAAGAATTGTGGTTTGGTTTCAAATAAAGTGAAATAAAAGTGGAAAATAAAAAGAAAGGAAACATTAACAACATGGATTTAATGTCCCTTACAGGTTCTGTTATCCCTCCATTGATTCTGTAGAGTTCAGTGTTATTACTTACATGTTTTATACAGTATTGCAGTAATACCGACACACCATCATTTCTTTTTATTGCAAAATGGGAAAAAAGGTTCACTGATTTATTGAAACCTGCAAACAAACAGTAAATGTAAAGATTCAGTATATGAGACAAAACAGAGTTTTTACAATTCTAAGGAGCTTGACAGTGACTATTTGGTTGCAGCAGCTTTCTTCAACACAGTCTGAAGCATCTTAGACAAGCTTTCTGTCATTTCTGTAAGTAGTCTTAAGGAATAGTTCTCCAGGATCCTTAAATGACTTTTCAAAGCTCTTCTTTGGATGTATCTGCCTTTTGTTCCGTTCTCCAGATGATCCCACACTTTTCAATAATGTTGAGGTCCATGTTCTGGAGAGGATTTACCCCTCCATCAGACCTGTTGCCACTGATTTTCAGTCCAGTATCATGTGGCATACCTCAGCCTTTTCTCAGACACCGTTCCATGGAGACCATTTCTGATAAGGTTTCGGCCAAGAGTAGATGGATCAACTGAAGGTCCAGATGCATCTCAGGTCTTGTGTCAGGTCTCTGCTGGATTTGTTCCTGTTTCACGATATAAAAAGCCAGATTTCAAGGCAGTTTTAAAAAAAAAATCAAAAGTTGATGTGGTTTTTAATGTTTCTTTTTTGAAGACAACAAAAATAAATTTCAAATCATTTTAATAAAAACTCACATAAACATAAAATAAACACAGTTGGAGATTTTCTCATCATTCTGCAGGGAGAAGCTGCAGCTTATTGTTCAAACAGCAAGCTCAAAAAGAGAGTGAAAAGAAAAAAGCCCATTCTGATTCTTTGATGATTATAATTATGTCTGGATGTTCTAAACTCCATCATGGTGATTTGCCTCATCTGTTCACACATTTCTCTGGTGGTGTTTCTGTTGTAGAACAAAGTTTGTCAGTCGACAACTTTTGTTCATCTTTCACCACAACGTTGTGCCAGATGCAAAACAGGTTACTTCTACTTTGGTGCAGAACTCTAGTTAAGTGTTGGTGGTGATTTTACGCATTTCTTTTGCATACATCTGCATGTTCATAATCAGGAACGTGGAATGAAAGTTGATGACGTATTCATATCGGGTAACATGGAGAAGCATTGATTGCTCAAAGTTGCATTACAGCCGTGGTGATTGGACAAAATTGTAAGGACATGCAGAATTCACAAAGTTTGGCTGAATTGCCATTGCAACAAAAATTCCCAGAGACTGAGATCCCGATATTCTGCCGTAGATAGCTATTTAGTCTTCATTTTTCTCCTTTTGTCCTCCTCTTGTCCAGTTTCCTCAAATGTTTTAAGGACATACTGCACACCATGCAGAGATATTCCAAGTTTTCTTTATGAATTATCTTGTTTCTGCAAAAATCATATTTTCTGTCGGTCAAATGGTCTTGTCTTTGCTGCTTTTCAACCATCCAGCTAAAGAAAAGGGAACAAATGCTGTGTCTTTGTTTCAGCCAGCTGGTAACAAAGAGCCTAAAGATCCCATTTGAAATAGGTTCTTTGCTCATTTTTTATATTTCATGTGTTTATGCTCTGTGAGTTGTTAACAAAACTAGAAAAATGTTAAGTAAACGCTGAGTTCACAATGAACTAATCCCAGCTAATCCCTTAAGTTAGGAGCCTTTCTTGTACTTGTAAGATGCGTGGAGGATTTCCAAGGTCACAGTAGCGGAATTTCCTGTCAGGATGTCTGTGTGTTTGTGTGTGTGGTCAGGCTCTGACACAGGGCACCAGACCTATTATAGTACTGCTTAGGAGTGGGACAACTCACTTCTTCGCTCAGCTTGCTTGTGCTAAGAACCAGTCCTTGACTGGTCATTTTCTGTATACCCTTTTGTAATAAATTCTTAAACTTAGTATGGAACTGCTTCAGTTGTTTATTCATCCACAGCCTGATCATTGCAGCTCAGGAGGAACCGACGATGTCCAGCATGGAGGGAGGAAATGACTTACCGATGCTAAAGTAACGAGCACAAACCTTCTGATAGAATGTTTGGCCGTAGGTCTAGCTACAACAGATTCATAAGTCAGTGTGTAGTGGCTTAAACAAACACGCAAACAAAAAAATCCCATTCCTCGGAAAATGCTCTAAAAACTGGACTGAAAATAGATAAATGAAAAAATATAACAAAATGTGACTCCTTGGAGACAAGATTTGAATAATTTGGATGTGGCTTAAAACCATCCACAGTACTGTGTATTCAGGCGTGGGAATATAGTCATGCAAGTTAAACTTCACACATACGGTTGCACATACTCGCTCTAACATTAAATCTGGGATTGTAGTGATTAGATTATGGGGTGAATTACCTTTGCTACTATCTTGCAGACAGAAATCTTGTACTTGCTCAGCTTATTTGTCTGTACAGAACAGTTAAACTCTGGGATATTTCATGTAGACGGGTCTCCTTACATTAACATCCTAGCCACAACATTTCTGAAGGATTAAGCTGAGGATCTTGACTTGACCTTTCAAAAACATGAAGTATATTCTTCTTTAATCATTCCTTGCTAAAAGACTGATGTGCTTTGCGTCGTTGTCTTATTGCATGAGAAATTTTCCATTAAATTCTTTTCACAGATGGACAACCTGACATTTTCCTTTAGAATATGCCGGTATAATTTAAAATTCATTGTTTCCTCTGTGTTGGAGGTGGAGGTGTTGAAACATGCACGCAGATTGGATATTTCTTCTGACCCAAGTTCTCTAAAAATGTTCAGTGCACATTTTTTTGCTGCCATTAGGCCTGTTATCTAACCAGCATAGTCGCATTAGGCACATTTGTCTCTCCTTCATTTCGATAGCTCTGCAAAGTCACTCATCTGTTTTCAGGTTGATGAGTTTTTGTCTTTGACAGCTTTAACTTCCAACATTACAGATAATGAATTCAGCTCACGTGTTATGGGTTCTTACAAGGATGTGTACTACATATACCGAGACATAAGATGTAGTTTTGACTCTAACTTTTAAAGATATTATGTTAAATAGATGCTGTAAAAACTTTGCATTAACAGACTCAAATGCCTGCATATGATCTAATCTAGGCCACACTTTCTTTCTTTTTCTAAACTAATCCTGTCCAGCATCATAGCGAGCAGAATGATAGTCTGACTGCCATGTTGTGCCGAACAAATTTGCTTTCCCAAGGGGATCTTAGTGCATATTGAAATAAAACTTTGTCGATTTAAAGGCCCTAGGTTAATGACGGACCTGACAAAAGGGAATAAAGGCGGGGGAGTGTGAGGAGAAGAGCGAAGGAGAAAGTGAAGAGAAGAAAAAGGAGACAAAGAAACACCAGATAGAGGGCAAAGAGCAACAACTGTGCAACAAAAACAGAGAAACCAGATAACCATCTGCTACACATGTAAAGAAAACTAACAGCAAACAGCCTCTGTAAGAAAACAAAGCAGACGATCATTGGGAGCACTTATGAAAAGATAAACTGAGAAAAACATGGATAACAACAGCAAAAACACCAACAGAAACAAATATATAAAAACAAATCTGTAGCTTTTGGTGATGAAACCAGCAGGAAAACATAGTGACGGTATAAACATGTGTGTCAGTGAGTGTGAGTACAAAATATTAAGACTGAACCCAGATAGCAGATATGTTTGGGCAGAATTCAGGCTACTTTGGGCACTTATGGCTCAGTTATGGCACTGGCAAGTGTTGTCTGGGCCAGAATAGGACCAGATGTCAGTTCCTAGCCAGGCTTGGATAATGGCAAGTCTCCTGTGGTCCACAGATCCATGTGGTCCGGATGTCAGTTGTTGGCCTGGATGTGAATTCTAGCAGGTATTTTGTGGGCCAGAAGTGGTCCTAATACAGGAAGCCTTCCATATGGCAATTTCCTTGTGGGCCACATGTGGTGGCCCCAGGCAGTACCCTGGAAATGTCTGTAAGAAACCCCCTCGCCTCCCCTTCTTACCAATGTTTGTTGTGGTTTTCAATTAACAATGAGAAGCTATATCAGCATCCATCTTGCATCCTGTCTCTGAGCTCCCTCCAGTCAATAAAAGTCAGTCTGATGTTGACTCTTACTCTGTTCTTTTCCTCCCTTACCTTTTGGTAATCTCCTCTTAGGTTTCTTTGATGAATCAGCCACTGTGTGTTCAAAACAGCCAGTGTGTTGATATCCGGTTGCTGGTGTGTAATGTGATGCTGTAGAGCAAAACTCTGCATTAATGTGATGCTCTCAGCTGGAAAAAAAGTTATTGAGTGTGGTTTTTCTGCCATAGGACGCTGCAGGGCAATGACGGCTCCATGAATCTGCCTATGAACGCAAATGAGCCATCAAAGCAAGTCTGAAGTGAAGTCAGTTTATTTGTCTTTCCCCCTAAAGGTGGATTCATGTAAAATGAACTACAGGACATTTTTCCAGAGCTCTTGTGGTTTGTTCTGATGCACCTTAACACATGAACTTTACTCTCACTGACGCCCATAGCAGCTGACGGATTTGAACATTGAGATTCAGAAAATGTGTTTTCCATCTGCCATTTCATCAACCAGCCGTTCATCAGCTCTGCTGAAACTAAGTCTGTCATCTTTTGTTTGAACATTTAAGCTCTCAGTTCCTCTCTACATGATTTCATTTTGAACAATGACTAAAATTCAAACATCAGACCAAGACAATGAATGTATTTTCCTGTTTATTTTATCCAGGGTGGGATGTGATTCAAAACACTGAGACAGTCTTGAATTGAAATGAGAAAATAAACTGTAAACCTTCCGCTCTCCCAGTCTTTTATTTCCCTCTACATCTGTGATTTGGTTTGGTTGTTTACATTTCCAGCATTTAAGATTCAGATGACTTGCAGGTTAGACTTTCCACACTTTAATCAAATAAACCATTCATTTGTAAGTGTGTTTACTGTGAAGGGTAGACACCTTTTCGTAATTAAAAGGAAAGTGTCTGTGTGAGTGCTCACACACATCTGCTGTGTGCAAGTGTGAACTCTGCAAAATGTGATATTTTAGTAGCAATAAAAACCTGTTACCACAGTTTTATAGGTAAGTTAGTCATTCTTTGATGTTTATTAAAGTTTGGACATGAGTAAGCAACAGAGGAGACGCTATAGGAATATTCTCTTCGTTGATTTGTTTTACCCATTTCGCTACAGTTAATCAAGTGTTTTGTTCAGCACACACAGTCCATGCTTTTCTAATCTTGAGGTTCACACAGTTTTGCCATGAACATGTTTCTGATATTAGCTTATAACAGGTGTGATATTTTTGTCTTGTTGAATTTATTCCATGTGCAATGTGTGCCTTCGCTGCCAAAATCTGGTCATATTTATGAAGAAATATACAAAATGAAAAAGATGATCAGAAGGATCTCTAAGCACTGCAGTGATGTTCGATACTTTAACACCTTTTAGACAAACATGGCTAACGTGGTGTTAGTGTTTCCAGCTGATGGAGCAATTGGATGTTGGGATAATTCGTCATTTTATCCACCAAAAGAAAGAAAAGAAAAATGCAATTGTGACATCCATCCTTCTATTGTTCATTCAGTCCACACCAACCTTTGACAAAAATCTCTTAAGCTGCTAAATCGTGCACTAAATTCTGTCGCTTTCTCACACTGTTTTGTTGGCACTGAGCAGCTGTAGAGCTTCTCTGAAAAGGTTTTTGCCAGAAACAGTCCTAATGTGAGATCTGTGATTCCCTAATGGTTCTTGCCTGGTAAAATCACTCTTGCTTCTATCTAGGTACTTTCTTCCTGATTAGATCCCCGAGTTTTCAAATCACATATCACATATGTGTGCCTTGAATATGTGTGCCTTTTTCTTTCCTTCATAGAATAAAGTTTGTGCTTATTTGTTTTGTCTTTTTTTTTGGCTTGTCTTTATCCACACTTCGTAACAATATGATACAGTAATACACCATCATGCTGTTTACCAACCACCAGTAAACAGCAGAAGAAGAAGAGGAAGCTGCATCCTAGCCTGTCTGAGCTGCTGATTGTTTTTGAGCTCTCCTGTTAGAAATCTGATGGAAAGGTGTGACAGGAGGATATAAATAATGTATATTTGGTTGGGTACCTGAAATCAAAAGACGTTTTTATTGATGAAGTTGGTTATATGTTTGATGGAACCTGCTTAATGCATGACTGTAATGATGAGTCGTCATGACGATGATGACTGCTGTGAAAATACATCATTGGTAAATATGTTATAAAATGTATTACATGAATGTTAAATAACCACACAGAAGGTTTTGAGTTAATTTGTTCATTGGTTCATGGATGGTGTGTGTGTGTGTGTGTGTGTGTGTGTGTGTGTGTGTGTGTGTGTGTGTAAGCAGAAATCAGGAGTCTTGCTGTCATGTTCACCTGTGAACACATAAAGTAGACATTGAAGGTAGGGTAGGAGATCCTGGAGAAACAGTTTAAGCAAGCTACATTTCAAAAAAGGAGATCAGCTTGGACCTGAATTCTTTTTTAGGGAAAAGTTGTCCTTCGTCTCTTTATTAGAGATGAAGAAAGACAATGTTTCTAAACACCCGACCAAAAACAGACAGGTAGTGAAAACAGATATCTATGATTTGATTAAACTTAAGAAAGATTTATATTTTGTATTCTGCTTAAGAACATCCAAAACCTCTTAGATACACCAGATTAATACAGAGATTTGTACAGTAACATCAACACAGTTCCATGAATTAGAAGACACTGCAGAGCCGGTGAAGGTTAGTTTCCGGTCAGGTTGGCATTCAGTGTGATTTATCAAAGAAGAGTCATTTACAGTGCAGACGAAAGGGGAAGGAGAAAGTAGAGGACAGGAGAAAGTAGAGGACGTCTTCTTGACACTAGAGGATGCAGGAGAGAGTCAAGCCCCTCAGTGTACCTCAAAACCTGCTCGGGTAAATCTGGAGAAGTGGCAACATCCAGTTTTATTAGATGGAGGGCAAAATGCCATTTATAATTTTATATTTATATATATTTTATTTTATTTTTTAGGTATGCACTATAGTTATGTTGTTGTTTTTCCTTTTCAAACTCCAAATTATTGTTACACTAATTATGGTGAATAAACCTGCAACAGGTTCTGCTTCAAGCAACAAATGTCATAAACACAACATGATCCATGATCTCACATTGTTCTGCAGGGATCCTCAATCCTGGTCCTCGATGGTCCTGGTTTTGCTGTAACACACCTGATTCAGACTCAGAATTGATTTGAGTCAGATGTGTTGCAACAGAGAAACTTCTAAAACCTGCAGGACACCGGCCCTTAATGATCAGGATTGAGGATCCCTATAGTCCCTATTCTTCTATGTACATTTGTGTAAACACTTACATATATCAGTGCTGGATGAGATAAGATTGCCCCTTTATTGATCCTTTACAGGAAGTTGAGGAAGATGACAAGATGCTGAGGCAAACAGGGAAGAAGGGTCACAGCAGCAGGTAGGCTTTAGTACTCAGACTTGTGACTTTTGGAAACATAATTAATTAAAATGTAATCAAAGTTATAGGATGTCAGGCTGTAGTGTTTATCTGACTTTCGCATAATATCATACTGACTTAAAATAACATTCTGTTTGGTGCAGATCCCTGAAAAAAAAAGATTTTTTTAAATCATGTTTTCAATTAAAATATTAATAATGATGTTAAAGTTAACATTCCTTTAATTATTATCTTATGTAACTGCAATGATCATGTTTATATATATTTTTTTTCAAAATAATTTTAACTATAAAGAGGGTGGTGCACTGTAATAGATGTTTCCAAATCATAACATTATAGAGATCATTAATTAAGATAATCCTGTATTTAGTAGGCAGAAAAACAAACAAATGAAAAACAACATAAAAATGACCTAAACCTTGATGACAATCCTTGAATAGAACATTCTGAATTAAAATGTTTGCTTGATTAGTTTTTCTATCTGCTGTACATTCATTGATTTTGCAAATAAACATATAAATGCAAAAACAAGAAACCCCCCTCATTCCAGGGGTCTCTGTGGGTCACCTTTATGTCCCTACCGATGTCAAACTCAAATCAACGCCTTGTTCAGTTACATCCAGCTAAGGTCCAACAACTGAGCCCTTTCGATTGAGATTATTGATTCACTTCAGACACGAGTTCATAAACATTAATAATTAGAAGATTTAAGTCTGACATCCGCTGCAAAAGCTCTGATCAATTGTTTGGGTATCATTGACCCATAGAACTCGGACTGGCTCTAATACAGTTTCTGGAAATCATTTATTGTCAATCATGTGAAGTAGGTGGGGCTTAAATGCACAACAAGATATCATTCTTACAAGTCAGCAAGGAGTCTTGAAGGCATCTGAAGAATCAGTGCATCTAAACAATAGTAAGAAATCTTAAGCTGTCCTGAGGCTTCGTGTATTGTTGTGTGAGAGGGGGACATTTGTCTTAATCTGATCTGTTGGGTTTGGTTTGTTTGGGTTCATTTGGATTTAATGTTGCTGTTTAAGTTGCTGTCCTTGTTTCCTGTTTTATTTTGTAGGTTTATTCCCTTCTGTATTCTGTTCAATTTACTTCCTGTTCTCTACACACCTGGTTTTATTTGCTAATTTGCTCCACCTGCTCCTCATTAGGGTTGGGCGATACTGCAGGATTTGACATCGATCCCATACCAAATAAATAAAGGGCTAGTAACGATGATACCGATACAGACGCTTTTTTTAGGGCTGTCAAAATTAACATGTTAATGGAAAGAGATTAATCTGTAATTAATGCATTAATTTTTAACACGTTAATGTAAAAAACAACAAAGTTATGACTAACAACCCCTTGGTTTCTTTTGTTCCCTGCCAGTTCATGTTGTGTGTGCGTGTGTTCATCCTGCATTAGTTGTCAGATTTTCAGTGAGTAAAGTCAATTCGTTTCGTGTTTGTTCTGTAGTCTATTCTGCAGTTGTGGCTTTTGCTTAATAAACCTTCGATCTACCTTTGTCTCTGGAGTTTCAGTTCTGTGTTTGGGTCCAACTTCCTTCTTTCCCAGTACCCTGATCCGTGACAGATTTGACTGGTAAGTCTCATAGACTGCCTCCTTTTTATTGACATTAATGATAAATACCACATCCTTAATGATTATGAGTCCATTTTAATGACTATTAGTGACTTCAAGTTACAAAAAAAAATCAAATACAAAGAAAAGGTTGGTTTTTTTTACTAAATTTTCTTTTAAGTCCCTTTAAGCATGACTTCTTTTTTTTTTTACTCACAAAGCCACCCTGTTCACAGCTCTCCATAAGCCTAGAAAATCAGCTAATAGAAGTGTCAACATGATGACAGATGTGTTTTCAGGGTTAATACTTATTGTGTTTCAACTTGTTGTCTCCAACATTGTTTCAGACATGAGGTGGACGGTCATGTTTGTCCACTGACATGAGTGTAATCTTGTCAAGTCCAAAGCTTTTATGAAAATTAAGGTTAAATGAGGTTCAGATAAATGTGGGGTTCAGCTCCTTTTCACTTAAACACACACCACTGAATACAGAAATGAGCTTATGCAGCTGCAGCAGGCTTAGTGACACAGAATGGATGAACTCTTTCACAGCTGCAGAGTGAAACTGGATGGCTGCTGATTTGCAAGGTCTGAGCAATTTGAGAAATAAAGAAGCATAGTTACATGTAACCTCTCATGGTAATAATATTCAGCCCACCTAGCTTTTCTCCTATCCCATAAGATTCATGGGCACAATTAGAGAATGCATTTTGGAGTCTTAAATCTTGGGCCACGTCCAAACAGAGACGAGTTTAGATAGTTCTTTATCCTTTAGACATTTTGCCAACATGTGTTCTGTCAAAATGTTCTACCATGTTAAAACGTCCTATCAATGGGTGAATTTGAAGTAATCTGCTGATCTGTATCCTTCATACAGTTCACAGGTTTGTGCTATCAAAAATAGTTTAAAGATCATTAATCCACGTAGTTATGGTCTCAAGAAACTGTGAGACCATAACTATGTGTCAAGGGTGTGCAAAAATCAAACTGTGAATACATTTATGAAGGTAGGATGCCTTGACAATGTGAATGACCCCATCACTGAGCAACCTTATGCATTTATGGAGGAAGGATGCCTCCACAGTTCAAATTAATGAATGTATCTATTTATTTATTAAACATTAAGAGAAATTCTAAATATTTTAGATAATTTACTTTATACAATTTCTATGAAAATACATAAATATGAATTGAATGAAAGTTATTTATTTATTACGCAACAACACAGAGGTACAGCTGTTCTTCCATATTGAGTTGAGGGTAGCATGGATTTAGGGGCATTTACTCAACCTCACATAGAAATGATGTTTTTGTGTTGTGTGCATGTATAGAAATCATTATTAGGACGTCTTGATGGGTGGAATGAAAAGTTAGAACAGTGGTGTTTTGGGAGCCAGAAAACACTCATTTATTAAACCAGATCTGAAAATGAATAAATCAGAAAACGTCACCATTTTGTTTCCATGTTTTTATCCATTTCCATCTTTCTGGAGCCAATTATGTCATAACTCCACTTCTCTGTTAACCTGCATGCACAAACCTCACCAACAGCTACAACAGTGGCGGATTGCGGTGATATGTTTGTGCTTCATAATACAAAAGAGAGCAGCTCTGTACAATGTTACAAAAAAACACAATTAAAACACATCCATGTTAGCATTGTTGACTCCTGTCTTCTTGTTCAGGCATAGATTGTCCAACCCGCCCACGCCAAGCTGCATCCCTGAACTCCTGAGTCTGCCAGTCATTCTGTGGCTGCAGCACATTCTCGTCTTTCACATTCTTACAAAGAACAATCTTTGCTTGAGTGCAAAACTAATATCCTTAATTCAAGCTTGCCTTGCTGCCTGTATTAGAACAAATCAGGTGGACAGGAACAAATATGAGTGAATAGATTTTCCTTATTGAACATGAGCAAATACTTCTTTCCAACAAAGGGAGATGAAGTGAAAGGATGGAACAAAATTCATTGATGTAAAAGATTAGATTATTAATTTCAGTCAATTAGGCTAGATGGGACGTAATGACGTAGGGTGGCATTGATGAAGCGAGTGGAAAGTATGTGACTTACTTGCCAAGACAGGGATGTTTCATACTGTAGCTTATGGTCAAACTGAAGAAAATGTCAGCAAAATAATATTTATTGAAAATAATTTGATAAGGGGGAGAAAACAAAATAGATTGGTGTAAAAGAAAAGTCTGAAAGAGGTTATGAGGACTGAAACATAAGAGGAAAGTTAAGCATAGAGAGAAGAAGCCACAGCTTATAATAAGGCTTGAGGTCCATCAAGGCCAGAGGAGAAAGGAAAGAGCCTGTAAAAGCTAGAAAATAAGGAAATGATCATGCAACTCAACAAAGGCCAAGAAGAGAAGAATGACCTCAGAGACGGCTTACAGGAGAAAAATTAGAGCCTACAGTGAAGCTCGATGGCTGCCAAAGGCCATGGGAGTGATGAAAAGCAAACAAAAAGCCTGGAGAAGAAGGAGGCATCTGCAGACGAGGACACTGTCAGCTACATTAACCTACCTTCTTAAATGAGCTGCACATAATGGGTTTTTTTTAATGATGGAGGTGGTACTTGAATGGTGTTGAAAGGTGCATTTTGTGCACCTTTCTTGCACAAATATTCTGTTCACACTAACCAAACTTGTAAAAACGACTACCTACAAAATGTCTCAAACAACTTCAATTAACAGAACACTGGAGCAAAGATTTTTCCCGTATGTTGAACATGACCTGTTCATTTAACAGGTCTTTTACTTTTTTCTTGAATTTCTGCATTAATAAGCTGTAAAATGGAATAAATAAAGGACAAAGATAAATTTTCAAACTCTGATATTAAATTTATACAGTATATACAACCCCTAATCCCAAAAAGTTGGGATGCCATGTAAAATGTAAATAGACAAAGTACGATAATTTACTAATCTTTATATTTAAATAGCACGGAAGTTCTGGATAATATTCAACTTGCAAGCAGTGACCAGGCTGACTTATAAGGATACCACAGGTCGAAGCATAGCAGGTGTGTGAGAGGGAGCTGAGAGTGAAGAGCTGTGAGAGCAGGACAGTCTAGCTTGGCAGGTGAAGAAGCTGGCAGAGAAGATACTGCAAATTAGAATTTTTTCTCTAACAGTGCACATTGCTGAACTTGTTAATTTGCAGAAGGGTGAGAAGCTCATAGTGGACGATAGCTTAATATCAACTCCAACATGTTCCAGTTTTATGTCCTGAGATCATTCAATCTTACTGCATTTGAACATGTTCTAACATGTTATTATTATACAATAACAATAATAATTTTTCACAATTTTACATGGAGGACCATTTTCTTTTTATTTAGATTAGTGAACCTCTGTCCTTCTCTATGTCTGAGAGACTCTTCCACTGCCAATTAACCTAAATAGTTGTCAAATGCGAATTAGTTGCAAATCATTGCATCCATTTTTTATTTGCAGATTTTACAGCATCCCACCTTGTTTGGTATTGCGTTTGTACTCAGATAATTGAAACTGAGGTGTGCTTTTGTGCTCGTACTTCCTGTTGGCATCGGTATCATGCAGTATAAAATCTGCATTATATTCACAGTAAGATATCTCAAGATTAGTCTGACAGTCTATACTTAACAATTTATACACCAACTGTGAGGTAAATATGGAGATTGCTGCTCCCGTATGAGTACTACTCAGTCTAACCAACATTTTTGTTAATCTCACACAAGCTCTATGCTCCTGGCAGGGTAATTAGTAGTTTTCCATATAGGAACAGAGTACATTTGTGTGAATATGTTGAGCAGAGTGATAAGACACTCATTAGTGCTCAACATGGGGAGCTAATTAAACACCTGTTTGCTAACACATGCATATTGAACATACAAGCACAGCTCATTTGCTGTGTGCAAGCAGGCTTTGTATTTTGGTGAGTGGGTCACAACAGCAAAGACAGAGGGAAGTTAAAACCATCAGGTACAATCCTCATTAAAACCCAAATCTGATTTTGGAAATATTTCTTAGTGCATCCGACAAAACAAACTGCAAGGCAAAAAATGGCTGCATAAATTGTGGAACAGAGATGAGAAAGTCTGATAGGGCTGAAAATAATCAGTAGCAGCATCCCCCCTGGTCCTTCTCTTTGCTGTTTTGTAATTCTTCAAGATCTGCTGCTTGACAAAGTTTGGAGATGAAAAAAGGACGAGTTTCCTATTAAACAAGCCTCCAAGTGTTAGTGTAATGTCCAAAAAAGCAATTTACATTGACGGCTTCATAGATGAGATTTTTGCTATATCAGCCACATGTCATTGGGTGAGGTGGATCTTGTCAAATGCTAAAAATTGGATAGCTGTCTTTGCATTTGCAGTGGAATTTAAACCTGGAAGGAGTAAGAGGATGAGAGCAAGGCTGAATGAGAATAAGGTGAAGGAGGTCTAGAGAGACAGGGATTCTGAGAATGGATCTTTCTTCAGGTTATATTTGGGTTCTCTGTGACAACAGAGCTCTATCTTCTTTGCATCATTAATCAATTGTGGTTTCTACTGTTATGATTGCAAAGGCAGCTGATGAGGGACAAACCTCATTGAGTTGCAAAGCTTCCAGAAGTGTGTTTGTAATTGTTAGAACCAAAATAATGAAAGAAGAGACTCCCCCATGCTGAAATCAATACTTTTAAAAAAACTTTTCATGGTGTTACAAATGATCCAGTGTCAACAAAATTTACATATAAAGTTGATATTTCAAAAGAATCAGTAATATTGACCCCATCTTTATAGTAGAAACACTGTTTATCCCAGAATTGAATCAATTCTTATATAAACATCGTAGTTCTAGGGGGAGACTTCTAAGTTTTTCATCTTATAAGTTAGATCAATAGGTTTGTTCAGAGCAGATGAGGCCTCTCCAGCACAAGGATTTATCTTCTCCAGGGCATTCCCAATTCAAACATAGATGATTAAAACACCAATTCTCAGTTGACTACAGCTAATTAGGGTGAATGTATGGTGATAATGCATTATGTGTGCATGCACACATAGACAGCCAGTTGTTTTTTAGAGGGGATACCACAAGCAGGAACAATTATACACTAAGGACATGGAGCTCCGATAGAAGGCTACAGCTTCTGTTTGATATCTTCATATTGCTGAAGTCCATCTCTGCTCTCTATTTTCTACATTTCACCCTGTGTAAACTCTAAATGAGCAAAGCACGCACTATCATTGAGAACCCTAAATATCTTATCTGCTTTAGTTTTCACTTTTGATTTAGTGAACTATACAACTTCAAGTGCAGCCATCATTGCATCTTTTAACTCTTATTTTTTTCTTTTTAATGCCTATTCTTTCAGCCTTCTGCCTGAAATAACATGCCCTAAATTAATTAAGTATATATTAAAAATTACAAGGGCTGTATGTATAATCTTGGTCTCTACAGAAAGCTGCAACATGTGAGATTACTACAGAAGTATCAGAATCAAGATAAATGTAACTGTGCCAGAATTAATGCACCTGGAACACAGTACGAAATGCCTGAAAATGCCTAATGCCTAAAAAGAACACTATAGAGTAAAAGTAACGTTTGAATCTTAAGATAGTGGTGAAATTTATCTAGGAATTGGTTAAGTAATATCTGATAAAGAACTGTGCACAAGTAGAAGCGAAAAAGGGAATCTGAGCAGTTTTACAGATATCTTTTAATGTACCATTGACCTTTGTTGGCTAGCAGAGTGGAAAACTAATCATATTTCACTGATTGGTTCATTTTCATGATCGACACCTCTGTCAACCAATCACAGTCCAAAAAATTAAGCGAGAGAACCCAGAAGCCCTATAAAAACACCAATAATGTCCCAGAAGAAGTTCAACCCAAAGCTTGTATTAAGTTTGAGAAGTACACACTTTACTGCACACTTAAAGCTCTAAAGTGAACGTGGGCTGTTTTTGTGTTTTTGTTATATTTCTGCAATTGCTTGGGGTTTGAATTACAGCTCTATTCGAGGCTTAAAAGTTAGGCTCAACAAGATCCAAGCCTGACAGAATTTGGTCCGAGCCTGAGATTTTCGACAGCTTTTAAAAGCCCAAACTCATTTACAACCCAACATTATTCAAATGTGTGCATGCACACGACTCTTTTTCCTTTTGTCACACATGAGTCATTCCGGAAATTTTTTAACATAATTTATTCACAACTAACATTAAGCTACAGGCCACTTGAAATTGGAACAAAGAAATAAAATAAGCATCTATCTCACCATCTTTCTCACGCTAATATGTTTGTCATCAATTGACATACAACCAACACCACCAGAGAATGACTGAGAGGTGATGAGGTACATCACCATGATGATTCTAGAACTGTGCAAATACTGAAAGAATCAGTATATGAATCAAAGCACCAGAGCAGTAGAGGTCCAGATCTACCACACCAGGCAGGATCCCAGGTGCAGGCTGTGCAAAGAGGCCCCTGAAACCATCCAGCACCTAACAGCAGGGTGTAAGATACTGGCAGGAAAAGATTACACGTAGCCGGTATAGTCTACAACCAGAAACATGTGTACAAAATATGAACTGGAGACTAGGTCACAATGGGAAACACCTCCCACGTTGGTGGAGTCACCCTTCCCCACCCATGGGAGTTGTGGGGTGGTTGAGGGAAGAGTAGTAGTACATATGTTTCCCCTTCTTTTTTTCTTTTTTTTTACAGGCTTAACAATAACTTCATAACTGAAATTCTCTCCCAGTGTAAATAAAAGTCTTGTTCATTCATTCTTACAGTCTTAGGTTTCATTTGTCGTGTTGGTTTTAAGGTCCCTGAGATTACTGCATCCTCCTGCATTACTTTGATATAAAGAGTAAATACATGTAAAATAAATGTTAATGTAAAAAAATGTGAAATGTTGAAAATCCAGTTTGAACTTCTCATTGACTCAGTTACATTTGTTTTTAAATGACATGTTATAAAGCTGTATTCAAAGAAAACAACTGACAAAACAATTTTTTTTTTCAATTAATAAAATCAGAAAAATAAAACTGACCAACTGGCCCATCAAATTCCAAACTATCTAGAAAAACTATCCTCAACAACAGAGCCAACAGTTTCTACACACTGATTAAAGAAAACTCACTTTTTGTCCTCAAAATTCAACGAAATACCAGTTTTGTTGTCATGTCCATCAAGACAGATCTTTTTAATACAAAACTTTTTTTTAATACAATTTTTTATACAAAACTAAATGTTGCATTTGACAAAAATAACAGAATTTTTTCTGTATCACGACTGAATCCAGGCTTCAGTCTTTTTATTCTCCTCCTGCTTCCTGTTTGTCCTTCTCCCTGTGACCAGACATCCAGATTTATCCTTGTTTCATTTGGCGGACTGTGTGTTACTCATACCCTGCAGTGCCAGAATAGAGCTTGTTGAGTTACACACATGAAAACCAAATGGGAAAGCTGTTTCTGGTAAAACAAATATGTGCATTTGAAGAACAAAGTCTGCTTTGTTGAGAAATCATGTCCTTTGTTAAATGATGATGCAAAGGGTATTACCAATAAGTCACTGGTTTCTACAGACAGAAAGATGAAAACTTTGGTTTGTTTTGTCATTTTAAAGCCCCTAACTGAAATTTTTGCCCATCAAGCTGGTCATTTATATAACATTTTTCTTTTACTTCTGAAAACTAAAAGTTTTGGCTTTTGCCAGCTAATGCAAGTTTAAAATAAAAGTTTGTCTCCTTCAGATTTGATCAGTTTCCTGTGAATGATCACATGACCACATGACCAGACATCTTGACTTTCCGTCAGCACCTCTGGAAGATGTTTGCCTCAAACTTGTAGAAGAAGTTAATAACAAACCTTAATTAACAAATATTACTGAAATATTTTGTATATATTTTTGTTAAAGGACTACTACTGACAAATAATGGGAATGATATGCCTGCATGCATCTTGGAAAGGAAGAGTAAATGAAATCATGGCTGTATTTGTTGCCGCTAGCATAGCACATAGCCATAGCTATGCTAAGTGTTAAAGGTTTTGGCTGTTAATTCTATTTATCTTGTGTTTTTTCACCCTTACAAAATAATCTGAGGTTTTGGATCTTTCAAACTTTAAAGATCCCAAAAGTGATATATGCTGCCTCACAGTCACTCCTACAGTTGGAAATGGTGCAATTGAAAGTTATACTGCCCAGATAAAGTACATAAGGTGAAACAGGCCATTTGTCTGCTAGACTGCTGAATGGTAAAACAGAGATGACAAAGATTTTAACCTGACAAGTGCAGCCCTTCCGACCCAAATAGACCCAGTCGGATCCTGTCAGAATACAGTAATTGCAATCTTTTATTGTTGGTTCCCTTCAGTATGCACTGCCATGATATCTTAATGTATCCAAAAAAAAGTTCTGAACACACTTGAAACCATCTGTAGTTATGATATGTTACACATGTTAGTGTTATTCTTATTGATTATATGTGTAAATAGGTCAAATTGAAGAATTTGTGTAAAAGCAGACTATGCGGTTTCCTACTGGCAACAATTGTATAAAACCAACATTTTCATTAACATAAACAACATTAAATTAACAAATTCAGGCGTATTATATGTTGGGAAAGTCTAAAGAATGAAATGCATGTATTTATTTTGTAGGGAAAAATTTGGGAATAAACAAGCTAATTTCAACATCCTCTAACAAACACTCAAATGTCGCCTTTTTTTTTTTTTTTTTACGTGCAGCATAAATGAGGAGTGATGCGGTACAGTGGTAAGGCTTTTTAAAACATTTTGTTTATAAACTCCAAATTAGCATATATTAAAAAAGTCTAAACTTAAAGCGTTGTCAGCGAGCCTGTTATATGACTATCAAAATCAGATACCTGGGAGTAATCAGATAATGGTGATAATCGGATCTGACACATCTACATCCACATCTGGAATGTGATATTCAAAAAATCCTTGCCTACATTTTCCCAATCTTTATAAGATTTCTTTTGAAGTACATACAAAACTACTCAAAAAAAGTACGGGGTTTTCAGTTTTCGAGTGAAATTTACACACATAAAATGTCCTTCTCTGATATTATATCATGAATGTATGGCATTTAAGTAGAATAATGCTTGGGTAAATCCTCCATTTCATACAATCTATTGAAAGAAAAGCTGACAACAGCTGGGTGCACCCCAAAACATAAAATGTCTATTTCAATAATTTGTCGCATGTTAGGTGTCGTCTTCGTCTGATGATGTCTAAATATCAACAGTGGGATAAAGAGAACTGTTTGAACACAAGTTGTCATTGAACCAGAACATTTAGTGAACAATTCATGGTTCAGACTCCTTTTGGGATTTTTCGTTGTTAGAGTAGAGTATGTATGTAGTGACCAAACTGCTGGTTATTTTCCAAACATATGGTCTTTGTTGGCATGGATGGCGGCACCCACGGTCTTAGCATTAGCTGATAATGTGGGAACTAATGAGCTGTCAAATAGACTAAATGTGAGCACTTTATTTAGTTTAAACTCTGACTTCCTTGCTCCTGCACACCATCCTGTTTTTCTCTTGCATTTTGCTCACGTTGCTTCCGAGTTTTTGATGGAAGAGTTTGAAAAGACGGAAATGACGCAGTTTTTTTGCACATGCACAGATGTACATTTATGAAATAAATCTAATATATGGGTTGGCATGTACGGACATCTGAGTATTAGAGAAATCTAGGTCTGTTAATCCGATTTCTCTTCATCGGATAACTGACATTTTCTTTACTCAGCTGAGTTCAGCATTACAGCCGCCCTTGTCACAGAAGTTCACTTCCAGGTTAACAGGCTGCTGCTTGCGTTAGATACAACTCCTGTTTGGCCCGGTGATGCTTTGTGTCGTATAGCACTTTGCTGCGTGTGGGACCCCAGCAGTTCATACGAGGCAGAATCAAACCTACCACTGGTCATAAAACCATAACAGAGAAAAAAAGATGCGGCTGTCGGGGCATCACGGCCACCAGGCCCTCATCGCCCCTCTCTTTTGCCTATAGTGCCCCTCGAAAAAGTATATGCCTCACGGCCACTGTTAAGGAAAAGAAGTTCTATTTACACAGGGCAAGGTTTTCCACTGAACTGAAAGTGCACAGAAGGTAAGTATTAATACTGTTCAAGATACGCCGCTCTCAATGTAATTAAAGCACTTGAACTGCAAGTGAGTTTACATAAGCTTTGTGGACTGTGTGGAGTTCAGTCATATCCTTATGCAAACTTAATTTAATTAAACCGTATTATGTTGAATCATTATTTTTTGTGGGCATCTTGAACATGTTTTCTTTTTAATATTTCCAGTCATCCATTGCAGCTGTCATGTACTAATAGAGATATCATATATTTTATCATATATA
>JBBBVU010000019.1:23509042-23520247 GCA_037177055.1 Atherinosoma microstoma
GACTGATCTTTCCTCCAGCATTTTTTTGTGGCAGTGGAGGCTGCCACAGGTGGGGCCCAGAACCCAGCCCCATCACACACTTATTTAACTACTAAAATAAGTATAAGTGTACTAGTTCAATGGGGCCCCTCTGAATTTTTGCCTAGGGCCCCAAAAGACTCTAGAATCGCCTCTGTCTCCCATTGTCAGGATCTGTGAAAGCTCTTCTTTAACACTAAATAGGGCCACCAGCGTATTTTGACCGCTGTGTTTAGACTTTACTTAAATCATGTAAGAAGTATACAGCTAAAATAATATTAGCCTAATTATAATCAAATAATGTTTTACAAAACAAAGTATAAAGCAACAATTGTAGCCTTATTTGCCACAGAAACAAACTAAATCCTTAATCTTCGCAGCCTAAATAGGCTTGTTAAAAGCCTTGGATAAGCCTGAAGTGATAAACACCCAGACAACATGACGAAAGTTATAGTTAGGTTATATGAAGGCAAGAATATTTATAGGCCTACTGTCACACGCTGCAGGTGTTTTTTCCCATCTTCTCCGTACCTGATGTTGCATCCTTTCAGGAGTCTGCTTGGATTGTGCTTGTTCTGCTTTGATGGATGTTTCCCTTCATGAACACCGCTATGTTCCTCTGCAGCTACAGAAATCTCTTTCAGCTGTTTGGGTTTCAGTCAACTTCATGAAGATGATGTGGACGTTTATTCCTTCAAGGTTCAGTATGTTCTAAAACTCATGGATCTCTGCATACCACAACTTACAGAATACTTCCACATTATCTGATCCAGAACGTTGGGAATCTAAAAATAAAATAGCACAAAAACATGTGCGGTAGGGAATGACTGTGTGACGGAGTGACACCCAACCCCCCCGCTTGGTTTGTGGCTGGATTGTAAAATGGTTACACCTGGGAAGATAATGACGTTAGTAGTGACGTCAATCCAGGATAATTTTGTGATTTTAATATTTTGTGTAGTTATGTCGTGGAAAATTACCCAAGGAAATGTGTTACGGCGGAGCTGTGTATTGTGTGTGGGTATTTATATTTGATGGTTGTTGCTGTTAATTGGTGATATGTGTAACACACAGCTGATCAAACATCGGGAATCACATATAGGCGAGGCCAAGACTTTATGGGGGGAGGTCAGTGTCAGAGTAGAAAGTGAAGAGTAAAGGAGACTGGAGGGTAGCTACCGCGAGTTTGAGAAAGCTGTGCGTTGCTTGTATATAGATTGTATATAGCTCACTGCATCACAGTATCGCACCTGAGACTGGTGAGGAAAAAAACACAATAAAGCTCCCAAAAAGGATAAAGTGTGGTCATCCTGATTTATTTCGGACGGAGGAATTCCGGTCCGAGTGGGGCCTTGAACCCAGCCTCATCACAGACTGAAATAGAAAGAAATGGTCCTATTTCTTCTGATCTTTACATCAAAAATATTAAAACTACTTTTAATGAAAATTCCCGTAATTTCAGGAAAAGTCAGGGTCCAGCAAGGCTTCATGATTTTATTATATCAGCTGTAGCCTTCTTCTCAGCTGTAGCTGTAGCCTTCTTTCCCTACAGTAAAACTAAAGTTCTAATTATTTTTCCATGAATAGATTAAGTCCAGTTAAACATCATGGTGTGGTTCAACATTTCATGAGTGCTCATTGGTTAGCTTAGTCCAAAAAAAACATTTCCTTGGAGCTTATTTTCCTCTCTGCTAAATCATTCCTGGCAACCAACAAGTGCCAAGATCCCGAGAGGAGAGCTGCTGTTAACTAGTGTGACCAGTAAGATTAATCTGAATCATTGAGGTCGCTTATTTGGATTTATTACTAGAGGAAGCAGGGTAGACAGTATAGGATGAAAAGCAGTTAGGAGCCAGGCGAGTCTCCTTGTACTCCTCAGGCTGTATTGTGGCTCTGACCTTTAGAGACTGAGGCCCTTACCTATGGAGAGCTGGTCCAAACTACCTGTACAGGAGTAACTGGGGATCTAACACTGTAAGAAAACAAAGCAGATAATCACTGGGAGCACTTACAGGAAGACAAACTGAAAAAAAAAAGCATGAATAAAACCACAAATCAGAACAGCACCAGCAATAAGACTGAAAATATCTTGTGATTTCATGGCACCCACATTTAGGGAGATGGGGATCCCAGACTGGGAACTACTGTTGCACCGATATACAACAAAAACCTTTAAGTCAAGCAGGAGATGGGTCTTCAAGGTATTCCGCAGCATGGAACACCAGCATGTATTTATAACTCAGAAGTCTGCTTCATTCATCATTCCTCTGTGTTCCTGCTTCAAATAACATAAATAACGTATTATCAACGTTTGCTGTACCTCATTATACATATGTGGGTGATAACAAAGAGAACATGCACAGGTATGATCCATATCTGCACAGGGAGCACTCAGGTGCTGGATGGACAGAGGTCTCAAAAGGCCTCTTTTATGTTCATCATGAACACATCCAGATATGTGTCCTGCACACCTTGTGGTTCATGGTCAGCTAGGTGAGCAAAGCCATCGCCCATTCTTCCTGGTTAAGGAAATGAATGGCTGTGAGGAGGATGGTCAATCTTTCCTACACAACATAGTGGATTGTCTAGCAACCTGTAACAGGAAGCATGATAAAAGATGTGTGCAGTTAGCCTGGAGGAAGCTCTGCAGCCGGCCTAATAAGCTACCAGCAGCACCTTAATCTCATGGCTTCACCAGCAGACTTTTTTGCAAGGACAGCATTTGGACATTAACGATGTTCCTGGATGCCTTAAGGGCTGAAGTCAAGTCAGCACCAAAAAAGAAGATAATGATATGTTTTATTTATTTATAAGGAACTCTGACCTTGTATTGAAAAATGAATGAGTAAATAGAAACATAAAATCATCTATTATCATGGAATTTATATTAATTTATTTTCTGTTAATGAAAAGGTTGACCTGTTTGTTAAGGTGTTTGCTTAAGCTTGCAAGGTCCTTATCTCTCATTGCTTGATGTGCAGCAGAAGAATCCAGGGTTCCTTCCAGGTCAGTGTTGCCTGCAGCATCAGTGTAACATAAACACAGAATAAACACTAACCTACAAGGTTTGTGTTTAAGTCTGCTCTGGTTAAAGATCAATAATGTGGATGACACAGCTACGGTACAATGCCTTGCTAAAGTATTCACCCCCTCCGGCATTTTTCATATTTTCTTCCCTTACAACCTGGAATTAAAATAGATTTTTGTGGGGTTTGTTTGATTCAAATGACATGAAATGCCTGACACTTGGAAAGTGTAAAATAATCTTAATAGTGAAGTAAACAAAAAACAATGATTTACAAAAAAAAAACCTGAGGTTGAGAATTCACCTTCCAACAAAGTCAATACTTTGTAGAGGCCTCTTTCACGATCATTATGGAGCAGTCTCCTGGGGTTTGTCTCTATAAACTTGGTGCATCTACCCACTGGCATTTTTGTCCATTCTTCAAACAGAACTGATTCCACTCCTTCATTAGATGAAATAATTATTTTTTTTAAATTCTCCTATTCAATGTTTGGGTTTGTTTTGTTTTTTTTTGTTGTTTTTTTTTTGCCAAATGCTTTTAATGTTTTATGCAAAGCACTTTGAGTTGTATTTGACATGAAATGTGCTAAAACAGATGGAAACAGAAAGAGACACTAGAGACTAGCTTGGAATGGTCAGATTAACGTACGTGTCTATCCAGGGCCATAGCCAGGGTTTTAGACCGAGGTCCACCACCTAGCTCACACACCTTAAAAGACCAAAATGACGACCAAAATATAAAATGGAAGCTACTTATGTTTCACACAAACCCCTCCCTCTCTCCCATGTCATGTCTCTTTTCTCCATCTATTCTCTGAACATTCTGTCTCCTCCCACATCTCTCCGTTTAAAGTAAAGTTATCTACACTTTCCTTGGTATGCCTTTTATATGGAATAATAAAACAATCTCTTTGGTCAGTAGCTACACTGAATGGAATGAGGCCATCAGATTTTTCATGTTTTGAACAACACAGTGACATACACCTCATCTGTATGTCTGTCTGTCTGTCTGTCTGTCTGAACCATCAGAGTTAACCAACTGAGACTTCTGGTGTTATTGTTTATCCTATCAAATATTTTCTGTCTTTTTTTCTTTTAATAAGCTCCCAGTGCCTGTTTTTATTCCCAGTAGTGAATATTTTAATGTCAACTGGTCCATGTAACCATCTACACTGCAGACAACCTTATCTAGGCCTGTAGAAATGATGTGAGCTATCTCAGGGACATATATGTTCATACAAACTTATCACTTCAAACTGAACTCATGCAGGTTTTTATCGTAGCATTTAGTTGTGTCAGTACTTATGTCATAATCATATTTATAACTGCACATCTGAACCAAATGGGAAGCTGAAGTTTTCAGATGGCAGGGAACTCCTGTTTATCAGCACAAAAACTTCAACCTGGCAGATCGATGGAAATTACTTTCTTAAAATTCAGCAACAGTATCCAGCAGCTCCACATTTTCTCCCTCTGTACCTTGTAGCACCTGGATAGAACCTGGTAGTTACTGGATGGTATCTGATAATATCTGCCTGCAGCTCCAAAGGTCTCCAAAGTGACGTCTGTCTTGCCATCTAGCAGCATCCGTCCTTCTTCCCCTCCTCAGATCACCTCATCATAACCTCATAACATCTGCTTCTGTATTCTGATTGGTTCTCAGATGTTTAAGGAGGTTTATGGTCTTCCCACACATCAAACTGTGCATCATTGCTGTGTGGAGCTGAAATGTCTCCACACATGACAGCATTCAGGCTAATTGATCACTGATCGGTGAGTGAGCAGCACACTGCTGCAGCGCACTACGCTGTGCCTTATTTTGCATATGACAGCAGGCGGAAGAAGAAGTAGTTCCTACCTTTCCTGACAGTTAACTTACTTTCCACTGTTTCATGTTAATGATTTTTATTAATATGAGAAGCAGATTTAGTTTTACAATCCGTTCTAGTAGTTGGTATGGGAGGAATTGATATTTCAGTATCAATCCACACATCACTGCTCTTCTCAGATAACCCTGTAGCTCAGAAGTATTTAGCAGAAAAATACAGAGGTCCAGACCTTGGTGCCCTCAATGGTAGCTACGGCCTTGTGTCTATGTCAAAGATTGATTCATACTTATTAATGTGGTGAAATCACTGATGTCCTATAAATACTTAGAGTTTTAAAGCTACTTTTCCAGATGATAATGAACGTGAATTCACCAGCTGGGTTGATTTAAGGGTGTATCTGTAAGTGATAAACCTTTAAGTGAAGCAGCACATCATTCCACATATCAGGGAAATAAACTGAGGACTTTTATTTGTTTATTTTATTTATATACTTTATTTATCCCTCTTAGAGGGAAGTTATTGTTGTTGTAGCAGAGAATAATTTTTTATTTTTTTTTTATTTTTCTAGATAATAATAATGACTTTCTCCAATTCAAAATGTTATTCTTTCTGGATAATGTGTACGGATCTTTGTTATTACATAGCTCAACTTTTTAAAAGACACTGCTCAACATATGCCATTTTTTCAGTGATGCACCCCTTATTAAAGGCTAGTTTAGCATCCATCTTGCATCCGACCTATACTGTGAGCTCTTTTTCAGACAGTCTTATCTTGACTCTTGTCTTATCTGTTGCTCTGTCTTTGACTCTCTTTTGTTTCCTCTCTTCCTCCGATAATGTCTTTTAACATTTCTTTGCTCAATCCACCACAGTGCGCGTTCAAAACAGCCAGTTTGTTTACATCCGCTTGGTAGCGTGTAACGCATGTGCAAAGCAAAACTCAGCACACGTGTGTCCCGGACGCTACTGGGCCGCGGTTGCTCCAGAAATGCACATAATAGATGTCACTGTGTCATCAAATGAGTCCAGAAAGCTGAGTTTTAAGGTTGAAAGGTTAAGTAATGAGCCTTTAAAGTTATGTAGTGCTGAACTCGTACATATCTACATAACTTGCAAGATGCAAGACATTTGAGTAGCACATTAGCCATTTTGGTCCCACCACTTTGTTCACTGGAGGTACGGGAGTCTGCATAAGTCACCTGATTGAAAATCTATAAACACAGTGTGATTTCCCTCCATACATTTTTCATCTGCCTCCCCTTCAGCTAAGTATCCTGTTTAAAAATATTTTAAAATAAAATAGGTAAAATAATTTAAAAAAAAAAGATTTTTGAAATTCTGCGATTAATCGCGAGTTAACTCAGGACAGTCATGCGATTAAACATTTTAATTATATATATATATATATATATATATATCGTGTATTGCTTCTGCAATACAATAGAAGGATGACGGTTATTTGAGTTAAAAGGAACAAATGTGTGCAGCCCTCCAATTTCTCTGCTAAACTGAATGAGGCGTTGACTTATTTTCTGTGTGCACTATTTGACAGCCATTGACAAGTCCCACTGGGCCCTTTTACAGTTCTGACTGCTGACAGAAACATGGTGGACATAAAACAAAAAAGGTTCCTGACACTCTAAAGGGTTTCTGCAATGCCTAAACCCACACCTACCTGCGGAGAGATGTGAACCTCCTCTCAGGACACATCTGATGATTATCTTATTTCAGCTGCCAGATGAATGAACATACAAATGTGATCAACAAAACTAACATTTTAGCTTTGTTTCTCTTTTCCCCTTGTATTTATTTATTTTTTCCTTGACAACTCTCTTCTAATTGCTAAAAAAACACTTATTATTTTATTAAATATATCTGTTCAGGTGTTTGATGAACAGATACAAATACCTAATCAGGGAATCACATGGCATTTAGTCATGAAGATCTGGTCAAAATCTCTTGCTGAAGTTGCTGAAGAGCTGGCCTGCTGGTCATGTACAGCACATGTACTGCCAATACTCCAAATCCCAGAATGCTCTGCTGGTGTTTTGGCATGTCAATTAGGACAGGACAGTAATCATAACATCTCACAGACTGATGGACACTTTCACCCCATCCGGACTTCCTCCAGATATTGATGAGCTAGCATCCATGAAGAGATGCAGGAATCTGGCTTGGACACATCAGAGTAGATCAGTGTGGAGCAAACTAAGCTATAATTAATGTTTTCTTGCTACTCCAAGGCATGGGCTTGAATGATTGCACACTCATTGTAGGATATTAATCGATAATGGTTTTGTTTTATTTCTAAATGTATTATTAGTCTGTGAAAAAAGGTTATTGTTAAAATTCAAATCAGAGGGCTGCAAAAAAGAGAGGCATACAATTTTTATTTAAATTCTATTCAAGATATTAATGCCATTAATGTGTTTTTTTTTATTAGATATTTGAATTTGCATGTGTGCAATATTAAGTTATATGTTGGATAGAATTTAGCTTTGCTTGTTCCATTCAATGTTAAAACAAAACTTGTTTGAGTCCATATGAAAAGGTTTATGGTTTTATCTGGAGAATTTAAAAAAAAGAAAAGAAATATCAATCTTGGCTCACGACTTTTTCCAACTTTAAAATTTTGGCCCACCGTGTATTTGATTTTGACAACCCTGAACAAAGGCCTTGTCCACATCTAGCCTAGTTTAAAAAAAAATTAATATCCTCCTCCATCCAGAAAAAAATGCTAGTCCACATGTCTCGCTTTTAGAAAAAAAAGTCATTCTACACTTAACTGTGCGTTGTTGGGCACAGTCATAAGCATGCAAAACCTTTACATCGGAGTAGTCTCTTAAATCCTATCCAATCTTCATTTCTATATGTGCAGCAGAGTCCTGCACAGGTCAAACTTTACAAAAATAATCTTTATTTACAAACCTGCACCTGCCCAAACCCATTAGGATAATTACCAAACTGACTCTGTACCCTCGTTAGTCTTACAATTAAATCTGGATCCGACCCGTTGGAACATAACCCGCAACCCGACCCGCTCGTTAACACATCTTGCTGTGTATACATCCCGTCCCTCCATCATTGCATTATTTTCTTTGTTCTAATATTTGATGTGATATTGTTTGCTTTCATTTGCAATGAAAAAATGAAACACAAATTTGAAGGTCTGTCCTTTTTTGGGGGCTCCTGGAACACAAAAGCTGCAGTGGAAAAATCGCACTCGCTCCAGCTTAGCACTGTGTGACAGTGTGGACGGAAGGAACATGACCTGCAGGACTTAACAATAAAGGTAATCACAGCGGCGGATTAGTAAAACACTGATGTCCACAAAAAGGAGGAGGACAAAATAAATAAAAGCAAGCCAAAAGCACCTGGATAATCGAAATGCCAACAAAGGTATCCATGTTGTTTCTGTGCGTAAACACAGGTCCCACGTGTGTTTTTTTGTCGCAGGTATTGACATATCACATCCTAAAACCCCGGTTATGAATGTCCACATACAGATACAAAAACGGAGAATACACAAATTTTCACTTTGGTTGGAGGTTTTTGAAACCTCCACATAGACTCTAAAAAGATGATTAATCCTGATTTGTTTATTCCATAATATTGTTGTTGTCATTGCTTGAGGTAGACTGTTAGAGTTGTGATTTCCAAGGTGCATTAAATGCATTGCTGTTGCACGGCAAGCTGTGTGTCACCGCACCTTTAAGTTTCATTTTCTATTCCTCAGACGGTTTGAGTCACCTTCTCCTGCATTTTTTGGTGAACTTAGTTGATAAAATACCTCGGTCTTGTCCAGAAAACCATCTTGCTGAACTTTCAAGCTAAACATGGCTGCTACTGAAAAGCACCTCCTATTCTGCAAAGCTCCTCCCCCTCACTTGCCGAGCTCAGCACCAGCAGAGCACCCACATGAAACTATTGATCTAATTGATGGGAGAAATGTCTCATTTATCAGATGGGATTATGTTGTACTTCATGGTTAAGCCATGGAGGGATTGGACAATGCTGAAGCTTGGAAGACATTGATATTGTTGATGTCTCCCCCTTAAACCGGAGAAAACCAGACAAGACCATGTCTTCATGGCAACATTTTGATTGTTTGCACATGTGTCCAGCCTACATGGGCTTACAAGACACTATACAATATACATCAGTACAATTCAAGGATGGCAAACAAGTAAAAAAGAGAGACAAGTCTTGTGTATCCACCAACTAATGCGAGAGCAACAAATGTCATCATGTACAACAAAAAATTTGAGTTCTTATATGAGATATAATGTTTTTTTGTCTTAATGTCCAGGCTTTTTCAATAAACGTTGCTAAGGCATGAATCTCCTCCTTGAAAAACCAGCTCAACATATCAAACTCAGACATCCAAAACAAGTTTGGTTGCCTCCTTTGCACTTTTTCAAACATAAATTTCCTCATAATACAAATACACAATGGAACAGATTCATTCTCCCAGCAACACATAAAGCCTATAAATTTCAATTTTAGTTTTCAGAGGACAGCTAAGCTGAAGTCGTAGCGTTCATGTTATCATAACACCCAGACCCACACACACATGCACGTCTCACTGCGTGCAGGCAGGTGACACACTGTGTTGTTCATTTCCCACGTTCGGTACAATAATAAATCATTCCAATAATTAATCAGTGACAGAAAGAAAAAAGTTTGTGCTGGAGAAGAATAATAATCTCCATAAAATATTCTTCATCACAACAGGACATATACAGTTGTTTTCTATTTCATGTTTTAGCAATAAAACTGCTCAGTTCTTCAGAAAAGTCACTTTCCTGGTCTGACATGGGATCGTATACGTAAGGTTGTACAATATCCTGTGTTGCCATTTCAGACAAATAATAGCTATTATATAATGTAGCTCCTTTGTAAACTAGCAAAATACAACACCTAGAACGATAGTAAACGGCATCCATGGACGGTGTGAAGCAGTGTTGTGATGACGTGCTGAAGGGGGCGTGTAGGAAAGGGTCGGAAAATATTAAAGACATGGGGGAATTTTCAAGGCGTCATATATGTTAAATTTCTTTTGAGTTTTTTCTATATACAGCATTTTCAAAACAACTGAAGGTAACACGGTTATTTGATAGTGCTATAAAAGTGCTTGAAAATGACATGATACCCCCCTTTTATGAAGTATCTGGGAAGATTTATGGAGTTATTGATTATAAATCCCTTTTTTAAAATCCACTAAATCAATCATATTAGACAACATTGTATGTCAGGGCTGGTACATTTACCATTTACATTATTAGTAAACATATTATTATAAAGATCGGCCCAAAATTGAAATGAATAATTGCAAGAAAAGAATAAGTGCACCATTAGTCCTACATCAGCTTTGACAAGATGTATAATCATTTAGATCAGTGTTGAATTTTAATCTTCTTAGATATTCCTTACATGGACTCATTTAACATCTTAAAATTAACTTCTTGAGCTTTGGGGGACAGAGGTATCGGATTTTCTTACAGATAGTAGAAGCATACTAGGGTTATGCTTAAAGATTAGTTTCCAACAAAAGAGGACTTGAAATTCAAAAAGATAAAATTTAGATAGCTTGATTGGAAGTTTATTAATTTCAGTCATATCTTAATAAGAATTCTGCGCCCCCTGCTGCAAATATATTAACTGTAGTTTCCTGCCATCTATTCATGTGATCTGCACTACTGACAAAAGAGATTTACTTTATCTTGTCCCATAGAAAACATATAACACAAGACCGCACAATAATTATCACAAAGCCAAACAGCAGCTTCTGTCAGAGTTTACAAATTAAAAAAGAGTTTGAAAACAAAAAAACTTCATAATGAAAAAAAGTGCTGAAAAAGACAAGGACTTTCTCCTGCTGTTGTCTGAGTTGAGTGCTTGGATGTAAAAGGGGGTGAAGTCATTTTTGTGTCTTTAAGTTCTGATGTTGGTTTTAGACAAACAGACAGATAGACAGACAGATAGATAGGCAGATAGATAGACAGATAGATAGACAGATAGATATTAAATTGAAATTAAAAATGCAGACTCTTGCCCTAGTCCGGTTGTAAAAGTCTTAAACAGACTACTCACTGTGGTGCCCCTCTACCCCCGCCTAGTGTGCTCTTAAACAAGTCTGATGGCCATGGCAAGGAAGGAGTTCCTGAGTCTGTTGGTAGAGCAGCTCAGAAACAGCAGCCTGCTGCTGAAAGAGCTCCTCTGTGCCGCGATGGTTGCATGCAGAGGGTGGCTGACGTCATCCATGATGTTCAGCAGTTTGTCCAACGTCCTCCTCTCTGCAACCTCCACCACAGACTCCAGCTCCATCCCCAC
>JBBBVU010000019.1:23575364-23587872 GCA_037177055.1 Atherinosoma microstoma
GTAAAACTTCGCCCTTCTCCATTTTCCTTTCCGTGCCAGTTGCTTTGTTTATGTTCCGGTTAAGGTGAGCGCTGCCGAAACCTAGATCCACCCCTTGCTTTAATTGGTACCCCAGGTGATGATGCCCCTCCAACGTTATGACCAACATCTTATGCTGCCTGAGACCCACTGTCTGTGTATTCAGAGGTTCAGAGGCAGTGAGCAACACTTTCAAATGAATAGAGATGTAAAAAAACAAACTATCATAAAAATTTGTTTTTTGTTTTGTTTCCTTCATGGAAATGCTGAACATCAACTCTTTTAAAGCAAGGAACAAAATAACCAACTAACCAGTAACTAAGCAGCCTTGTTCTCTCCCCTGACCAAACACCACATTTTTGTTTATCCTTTTACACATCTTCATTTTAATTTCTCTCCTCATTCAGCTCCATTTGTTCAGGAAGTAGCTCATAACACCAAACACATAAGTAAAATGCAGCCTATCATTGAAATGCAGCCATATGCGGCTTTTCTTTTCAGTTTTTGTTCATTTACTCACTTTTTCTCGGCATACTTTAAACACACCGATATTCTCCATCACTCTGTAAACTTGGCCTGTACCACTACGCTGTATTCTGAGCATCTGCCTCCACCTTCCTTCTTTTACATTATGGTATGATCCTTTACTCTGATTGGCTCCATTGTGTGCCCATCAAACTAAGGTCATGTTCACCAGCAGCGGCTAAAGATTAGACTCTCCCTGGTGCAAGTCGGTTGTTTCCGTTTGCTTCAAACATGAGTCAATAATTTATTACCTGGGTGTTTCGAGCTCTTTACCAATATATGATTAAATGCTGGTAACATACCATTAATGTTGGTTAACCTTTTTGCTATAAAATGTGTTATAATGTGTATTCTGAAGCTTAACCAAGATTGTATTTTTTTTTTTTTACCATTTTTTAACTAAATACATTAAATGTCTAACCTCAACCAATATATTCTCTTTCCATGTTACCCATCTCTCATTGCTGTTTAATATAGGTTCATTCAGGGCTCCAATACTGCAGTAGAACAATGACAGTGCAGCTGCAGAGCAGCTCCCTGAGCCTAGAAATGTGGCTGTAAAGGGATTCTCACTGGGTTGAAAAACTGAAGCAAAGTGTGTGATGAGTTGGGAAATGGAATTCGTTCATTTTCAGGGTTCAAATCACAATTTGAATATTAAAAGTGGCCGCAATTGTCCGTAGATTTTATTAGAGTACAAACTCACATTTATTCTGAGATGTAGCTCAGAACAGTAAAGCAATTAATAGCATAACACTATACTAACATACTTCTGATGGTCCACCTTCCTTTCTTACTTTTTCATATAGTTAAAATTTCTGGAAAGCAGACAGGGATGCTCGTTAAACCAAATAAACCCAGCAAAAGAATCAGCCAACTAAAAATTGAAAAAGAAACTAAGGACAATCTGGAAGGTTTATGTGGATTATCCCAGCCACACTTGGGGGTGTGCTATCCCCATAGCCATGCATCGCAATTAAATTTCACACCACACAAATCCAAAGATGTTCCCTGATGTGTTGTTCGATCCAGTAATAATTCATAGAAATTTGACGAAGTACCATCTACCAGGAAGCAAAAGTTTATGATGTCTGAGGGGCACACTGCTGTGGTTGTCATGGTGATAAAGAGTGTTGAAAGCAGGGATGATTTACCATCTTTTCCTCGAGTTATTTTAAAATCTCATCTTTCTTAAGTGTTGCATTGTGCAGTGTGTTGCATTCAGGCACAATTTAGCTCAAATAATTACAATTACTCATAAAACCCCAGTGACAAGCTAGTCTCAAAAAAATCACCTCGAAAAAGAGTACCAGTAAGAATCTCAGTGGTCTGTGCAGACACATACATGTTCTTTTCAACACTGAGCATAGACAGTTGTAAAAGAGTTCAGCGAGTTCAAAGCAGGTTGGTGAAAGAAGGGGAAGTTTGTCCAGAATGAGTCAGTGTGAAGATTTGTGTGACAGGTTGGTTATAATCCCTGATAAATCCTCATCTCAGCATGGGTGAGGAGCAGCATCTGCCTATTGACAGTATCAAAAGCAGCAGATGGGGTTTGGGTTGAAGAGTATAAGAAGATGGAGCAGCTCATTGGTCTCAGCTGAGCTGGCTGCCTCAAGGTTGCACGAAACTCTGTACACACAAACATATGTACCAGATCTCACTAATGCATAGAATTATTACACTTACCCTTCGGATTTAATTTGGTTTGTATAAAAATGCTGTTTCCCTCAACTATGTGTTAGAATAGACTGCTGCCCTTAATTTCACTGAAAGGCAGTAAAACTTGTGGTGCTCTCTGAAGGACGGCTGAGATGAATGGAGTCCTTCCATTTTGTATCCAAGAGGAAGCTGGAGCTTGAAGGTAAATTCAAATATGCTACATTTGTCTGGGTTGTGCTTCTTCAGGGAAAAAAAAGATATGTAGAAAACAAGCTATAAATATAAAGACTTGTGGTTTAGGGGAAATAAATTCTCTATTTCTCTCTATCCATTTTAGTTTGCTCTGTTTCTATTTAATTTATTTTGTTCCTTTTAGTTTTTTTTTTAAAATCTCCTATCTAATGTTTCTTTTTGTACTTTGCTGAAATGTTTTTAATGTCAAAAGCACTATCTAAACAATCTAAAGCACTTTGAGTTGTCTTGTACATGAAATGTGTGATACAAATACATATGCCTTGCTTTATTGCTTTCAGTTGAATACAAGGCTAAATTACGAAACTCAGGTTTCTGTAATCAACTGTTTCATCAGGGGTGGTTTAAGATCAGATTTTTAGGGGGGCTTAGCCCTAATAAAAATGTATCTAGATAAAGCTGTAATCTTCCTCATGCAGAAGGTTCTTTCCCACCTGGACACCAATGGCAGCACTGTAAGAATCATCTTTTATGATTTATCTAGTGCAGGGGTGGCGAACCAGTTCATCATAAAGAGCCAAATAAAACCTAACATCATCTGCAAAGAGGCACACAAGATATGGATTCCTACACATCAACAGTGATCTATAGATTAGGAACTTAACACACTTGCATGCTCAAACTGTTTTTTTTTCTTACCTTACCTGACAGTCTTTGTTTTCCACAATTGTTTTTAGGTCACCACCCCATGCATGCTCAGGATGGGGGATTGGATCAAAGACTAGATCCAGTGCAATCTGTTGGTTTCCTTAGATTGTTATTTTTTATGAATTGGCTTCTATGAACACATTTTTTATAAATTGGACTAATTTGATTTTATTGGATCACAATGATTTGGCTTTAAATTGGTTATGTCTGTAAGATGCCTTGAGATGACTTTGTTATGAATTGGCGCTGTACAAATTCAACTGGTTTGAATTGAAACTGGTTCCAGATAAAGTGTATTTCAGTCATAAGGTTTTGGCTATATATCACCAAAAAAAAGACAAAAAAGAAACATGACACACCAGTTTTTTGTTGTTGTTTTAAGTTTTTTTAAATCAAAAAACAAATCTGCATATTCAGGTGTACTGGTTTTCGTGAGTGATTTTTGATTCTGGGATGAAGCTCTTGGGGGATGCTGATGATGAATCTTGAGTGGAGTGACAAACACAGATGGACATTCAAAGGTCAAAGAAGCCATCAGGTGATCGGGTTTGAACAAGAAGAAGAGAAGAAAAAAAGTTGGCAAAGGACAAAGGTATGCAGATAGATCATTTATCGAGGGATCATACATGTAATGGAATAGCATAAAGTCTCATATCTGCTCCCTTACATAGGTACGCCTGTTCAAATGTTTTCAAATATCATTTCGCACATAATACTTTACATTGGCAATGTTGGTAGTGAGTACATGCTCGAGAGGGAAGTACCGAGTTCACAGTTCACTTCTGAGTTCTGACATCAGTTTTAGACAAAAGCAAACATAGTGACGGTGGGGGAAAATCACAATAATATTGAGGTGTGGAGTCATGGCTGGACCAGAATTTCATATTCAGGCTTGTCTCATGGTTTGTTTTTATAGTCTATATTGAGACCGAAGGGTGGAGGAGGGGGAAATTCCACAGATGGCACTGTGGGACAAGGCGCTGTAAAGGAAGGATGGACGACAGAGTGGAGGAGATCAGTCGTGGAAGGCGGGTTAAGAAGGGTCCCAAGTCCAGGAAATGACAACAGTGTAAGAGGCACCGGGTCTGATGGATGACAAGGATACTGGAGGGCCAGCTGACCGCAGAGTACTGCTAGTCAAACCCCAAAAGGGAAGGAGCAGTGCCTGAACAGATGAGTACAAAAAAACATACACCTGTGCAATTGTGTCGGTGGGCCGCAGACTCTACAGGGGCTGTGTCCAAGGGCCTTTCTGCTCTTTCCTAGCAGCAATCGGGATGTTACAGTGGTCTGGGAGTGGTCAGAGAGTCAGCAGTGCAGAAGCCAAGAACACTGAGGAAATGCCCCCTGGTCCTCTCCCACTAGCATGAACAACTAATTTTATCTTAATTTACTCTTCCAACTTTTAATTCATTTAATCCTTTTTATACTTTTATTGCTTTAGTCATTTTAGAGACCTTTTTGGAGACCATTTTTCTAGCCTACTGAGTCTAATAAACACGTTTTTAAACTCTAAGCAGTGATCCCTGTTCATTCAGGGGGGAACATAATGCTGGTTTAGAAAAAATAAAAATTACACACACCAGGGGTTTGACACATTATGCACATTATCAGAAAGAGACATAAAAAGAGGCAGCACAATAGATGGAGGTGGTCTGTGCAGCCATTGAATACATCAAGGCTTATTCTTTTTCTTTGTTCCTTTCGCCGGTTGCACATGAACTATGCTATGCACATTTCCCCAGCGGTTTCCAGTAATACTGCTCTGTTTGATACATTTGGCAACACATTCACAAGCTCTCTGAAAACGGACTAAAATATGCATGTAAAGGAAGCAGAAGACAGACAGAAGGCTCTGTCGTATGCATGTTTAAAGTAGTAGCCTCATGCTGTACTGTTACTTATTTGTAGGATTATTGTATTCAGTTTTTAAAAGTTAAAACATTAGTGTGTGTTCAGTCAAAGTATCAAAAATAGACTGCACAACTAAAGTAGTGACTGAAAACTGCTTTAAATGTATAAAGGGAACCGTAAAGCTTGTTATACATCTCTGTATTTCTTTTATTGTCCCCAACACAAACTCTCCTAATATTATATCATAACATTTAGAAGAAACAGTGCATAGATATACCACTTGCCATTTGGGAGCATAAATCTAGTTTTCATGTCCTCAAATAGGTACACATATTTACCTTGAGGCCTAGTTGTGAGCCCCAGTGGGAAGAAGTCCACATTATGAAAATACTGAATCCCTTTTCTGACAGTGTCAGTTTATGTGAGCAATAAATATACAATTTGGTCATTCTTCTATCAGGAAAAAAATACTATAAACTGCAGTAGTTTTGAAAACTTCTCTTAAAAACTTGGTTCTTTTATATTTTAGGAGCATATTTACTAATCTGAATACATTTCCATATTCATCTACAGGTTTTCTCAATTTATTAAAGCAATAAAATGGTCCAGTGGAGAGGGACAGAAAATTTGTCAGATAAAAATAATGCTGGTTGATAAAGGGTGAGTATAAATTTTTAATTCTTTGGATAATATAACACAGAGATCTGTGCACAAATGGCAGGCATCACATGGCAGATTACTAACTACAGAAAAAGGTGACTTGTGACTTGACTTGGACGTGCAAAAAATGACTTGTGACCATCTCTGCCACATGGTCATGCTAAAGTTGAATAAATCAATAATCTGGTTGGGGTTAGCAAACTAATTAGGCTTTTAGGTACAGTATGACCTAAAGAACAAAGTATCAGCACACAATGTAGGAACTTGATGAAAAACAAAGCTGTTAACTTACCATTTAGCCAAATTTCTGTTAAACTAAATATTTTCTAAACAGAGAGGACAAAATGATAGAGCAACACATTCTAGCCTTAAAGAAGGGATCTGCAGTGCAGTATCTGGGCTTTTGATAAGTCTTCTCCATCTTTTCCCCTGCAGCATGCAGCTCACACCTACACACACTCCTGTGATTTTCTTCTCAGTCGTAATATTATTGTTGCATCCTTTGGCCCCATCACAAGGAGCACAGGAAGAGCAATTTACCAATAAATAAATTATTAAAAAGTTTTAAAAAAACAAAACCATGTGGCAGCTGCTGTCTCAAATTTCATATTACACAGTTAACTTGACTGGAGCCTCTCACTTCTCAACTCCTTCAGAAAAGGACAAACTAAGAGAGAGTGAGGAAGTGAGGGGAGTTCAGGGCAGAAGGGGGTCTTTGGTGATCGATTCAGATGTTCATAGTGAATTGGATGTTAAAGTGTCCACAGAGAGTGAAAAAGAGAGAGACAGAGGAAGGGAGAGCTGGAGCTGATTGCCTCCCCCACCTCTTGACTTTCTTTAGATGTGATGCTTCTTCTTCAGCTCCACTAGAGGATAATGCGCGATGAATACTAGATAACCTGGCTTACTTTCTCTCCCTCCCTCCCTCCCTTATGTCACCAGTGTAATGGGGAGACATTTTTTTTTAAAACATCTGTAGTTGTTGCTCAGGAATGTAACGCACTGCAAAGCACTCCCAAAAGTTCGAGCATCGAGCCCGTGTTCAGCCTACGGCTGGCAATACATTACAAAGCAATCAATAGCAACCTAACCATTACATTGATAGATAAGGAGCCCAAATTAAAAGAGACCTTAACACTAATGAGGAAGAAAGTAAGAGACAGACACAGAGCTGTTTTGCCTTCTTCATCGATTAGCCGCAACCAGCGTTTCCAGCTTATATGCATATAGACAAACTGAATAAGAGGAAGCACTCAGGAAGGAGGATGAGGGTGGGAGGCGTAAAGATTTATTTTGTAAATACATTGGACTTGTGCTGGCAGACGGGGATGGCTAGGCTTTAATGAAACTGTCAGGCCATGCAGAAACCTGATGAGGTTCCCCAAACGCTACATTAATGGTAGCCCCTCAGCCACCTTCTCACGCCAAATATAATTACATCGTCATTACTAGCATCGTCTGCATCCCTGCTGGACACGCTAACCCCTCTCACCCATCATCCTCTGCCTTCCCAACTCCTTGATCCAACCCTCCAACCCCTATAATAACACTGTTTCTCTGCATTGCGGCAGGAAAAGGCAGGGGGGGTGGGGGGGATTGATGGTCTCATTAGTTTTCCCATGTCCTTCCTGTAGCGCCATTTTCACATGAAATGGAAGGATAGAGACAACAAACAAACTGCTGCATAAGGAAGAAAGAGGTATGGGGTGGAAAGGGAGTGGGAGGAAGAAATGTGAGGAGATAACACAAAATGGAAGCTAAGAGGTTTTGTATGTTGACTTAATGTTTGGGATGTCCCTGAGTCTGATTGTGATATTCAGCGAATCAATAATGCATAATGCAAAAGAAAACATTTGATCTTCGTTACCCTCCTGATGTGTGCTGAGAAGTCTGGGGAGAGAGAAAGTTTTAAATCACAGCTTAACATTTTCCAAAGCACGCTGTGATGGTAGAGATCAACACAGATGAAGAGTCTGTTTCGCTTCCTCTTGTTTAAATGGCATCTCTAAACTACGACCACCGTGTGCATACTTGGGGCAGCCAGCAGAAAGAAGGCAATGCTATGCAGCTCTTGGTGACTCCTGAGGCCTAAAATATCATCCCAGAACTAAAGTCCTTCACCATAAACCCCATAAACATTCTTAAACTCACACTGTGTTCCACATTATTCAGTTTTTTTCCCTGCGATGGGCTGGCGCCTGTCTAGGGTATCCCCTGTGTCTCGCTTGGTAGCTGCTGGGATAGGCTCCAGCCCCCTGTTACCCTGCACTGAACTGCACTGAACTGTATAGAAAATGGATGGATGGATGCTGTTTTTGTTTATTTCTCTGAAAAAATAAAACAAACAAAAAAACAATCTGAATGACAATGAATCCGATTTATAATGGTAAAAAAATATCATACGTTAACTGGGTTTCTTGAACAAAACTACCAATGATGAAAAGAGCGTTTCTTTCCCAATCACTAAAAGTGAGTTCCAGATATTCTACATAACGGTTTCAAAACATTACAGAGGATTGAAAATGTTCACCTGTCATATTTTTTTGCATTACATGGGAGACCATATTTCTAAAATCCAATCCAAAACCTTTTTACCAGATGCAGTTCCATGTTAACGGAGTCATTCTGTGATATCACCTTAACAACTCTCTCATCATTGAACCTGGAAGTCCAGGGTCAGTTTCTCCTACAGTTGCTGCTTGGGATGTACTGTCTCCAACCCTCATAGATGTTCCTTTTAAGGATGCTCCATGGGTTTTCCATAAGGTTGAGGTCAGGGTATGGGGATGATGGTGACTCCAGCATGAGTTTTTCTTCCTTCATGCCCATAGCAGTCAAAGGTTCTTCTGGTATTTTCTATAGCATGGGATGGAGCAGAAGGAACACTTCTTCCCTTTATATCATTGCAGAAAATGGTAAGTTTGAAACTGAATGTGTTAAGCAGAGGTCATTTTGACTCCGTCAGACATCCTAAAGGGACTTACCATCTCACTCCCCATTATTCCAGTCCAAAACATCTGTCCTTGCTGACGTGGCAGCCTTGTTGGGACACAGTGTTCATCAACCATCCAGAACTCCATCCATTTGGTTCATCTGTAGCACAGTACTAATCAGTGAATACAACTTTTTGAAAATGAGTCTTCATGTATTTCTGAGCCCACTGCAAACATTTGTCTTTGTGAGTATTGGTTAAGGGAGCCCCTGGAGTATCCTGCATGAAGAGGTTTACTAGCAGCTTCAGATACTCCCTTGCAGCTCTTTTAACAACTACTCTCAGATTATCATGCATTTTCCTGATGGAGACTTTATGTGAAAGAACCCATTTGCTCTCTACTTCACAAGCTGAGTTTTTAACAGTACAGTGATCTAAGGTTTTTCTGAAATGTCCATCGTTTTCATGCCTTGCTCAAGGAATTTCACACTTGTCATTTGCAGAAAGATCCTTCTTCTCCAGACTGCATGGAAACTCGGACTTGCTAAATAATGTGGATCAAACTCCTTCAGTAGTTTCGTTTTTAATTAAACTCACCTGGGAAACTAATTATTAGACCCGTCTGAGACTGCTATCAATAATTTAAACAGACAGGAGAAACAACACAAGTTAAAACCCTTTCACAGTAAACCCAAACGTTTCATTATCTGACATCCCACAGAGTCCTAGGACTCTGTAGTTATTAGTAATTCTGGGTTTTAATCACCGGAGTTCATTTTGAATTTGACTAAATAATCTAACTGGAATAAAAGACAGAATGAAAATCTGGATGAATTCCAAAATGGTTTTTTATTGTTTTGTTTACAAGTATAAAATTAATATTCGTTGTGGCATAAACAAAACAAGTGTGCAATGTTATTTTCTCCTTTTTTATTTATTGGAAACAGAAAAACAGTCTTTTCATTGGCTATTGTGACTTTTTTTTTTTTGTGTCATCTTCATAAGAAAAGTTGTCTACTTATTTCTTTGCCAGCAGAGACTACCCTCCACACTAAAACATCCCTGTGGGGTGGTTGATTGGTATTCAGGTCAACAAGGACTGCTAGGCCACAGAGCCATTTAGTGTCACTTAACTGTCACATCTTGTCCTTTTGACTCCATGAAGTCTTTTATTTCTTTCCTCAGATTAAAAAAAACGCTTCAGTGTGGCGCCTCTGCTCAGACACCTGACGTGCAGTGAGTAATATGACGTCGCCACACTCAGCCTCTGATTGCTCAAAAAAAGTTTTGAATTGATGGTGATTCAGACCTCTGGACTTAAGGAAATTAACTGTCTTCACAACAATGTCAATGACATGTTTCATTTCAAGTGTTTGAGCAGCAAGGGCTTCTTGGTGTATTATACAGTGGTAATTGATTAGTTTCTCACCTCCGTTGTTGGCCACTTTCTCAGAGAGCAGCGACACAGCACCTGTCTTTCTCCCAACCATTGCCGGTGCTCCATCTGTTGCGACACCGACCATAGACGGCAGCTTCTAGTTGTATGCATCCAGACTGCGACACACAGCATTACAAAAGTCGACTCCTCTTATCCAGTCCTTCATACTCTCAATACTTAGCAGCCCCTCACCTATTTCAAAGTTTTTTGTGACTGTTCGAAGGAAAATCAGCATTTGCGCTGTATCGGAAATGTCTGTGCTTTCATCCAGTGCGATTGAAAAAGCCCCCTTTCCCAGGCCCTGCAAATGTTGTCCCAGTTGCTCTTTTAGATTGTTAGCCAGATCTTTGATTCGTTGTGTCACTGTGTCCTTTGACAAACTTATGTCACGTAGCTTTGTTTTTTGCACCGGGCATACAAAAAGTCGCCAGCTTTCAAAATGCTGTCTCGCACAAATTCTCCATCACTGAACAGCTTGCTCCGCTTGGTTATTTCTCGAGCTACCACATAGCTAGCCCCTGACAAAGTATGCATTCATCCACTTAACTTGAAATCGCCTTTTGTCCTCGCCGACACGTTTTTTTCTCGTGGGGCCCGGCTCCGGTTCCCACTCAGATTCCATCTTCAACGCTGCGGTCATGGTCTCTTCTGTTCCCGACGAGTGACGCAGGAGATGTCAGCGCCCCATTAGTGTAATGATGCTTCATGAGCCATCGTAATTATGGTAAATACCAAAAACCGACATCAAAATTGCACATGAACACCCTCTCATGTTGTAATTCCCACTGGAAAGCTCTCTTTAGAGCTGTCAGCAAGCTAAGACTAGTTTCAAGTTGTCTGACAAAAAGAAAATATCCTAACTATCGTGAATGAAGACAAAATGAAAATCATCAATAGACCTGTAATTACTGCCTGTCCCTATAAATGTCACCAAAGACCACAAAACTGAGATTCGTCATTTCTAAGCAATGTAGCCTACAGTTGGATTAAAAGATTAAAACTGAACTGTAAATTCATTTGAGGGCCCTAGAAATGTTACTGAGGGCCACCATTGGCGGCACTTTGAGAGTCTATGACCTAGACTAATCGGTAATCTTAAATTGGTGATTAAGAAGAATCACTGTTATATTTATAGGGTTAACAAGCTAATGACAATGGTGCATTCAACACCATCACAAAAACATACAAGCTTCGATAACAATAATTGAACTTGTGTTTCTTTCTCAAATTTCACCAGAAATAGAAAAATTGACTTGTGTAACCACATCACGGGATTCTGGTCGAAGTGATTAAAAAAAGTCCAGTTGCAGGTTTTACTTTCATGAAAGATTTATGCTTTACAGCCGGTTTATCAAAAGTTCAATTCAAATCTAACAAAGCGAGCCACTAGTTTGCATCAGGTTTTCCTTGAGCTTTCAATCCATTGGTTTCCTTTCACGTTACTTTTCTTAAAGATGTAGCTTAGTCAGCAGATCATGCACAATGCTCACCTTTCCCAGAGACAAAGAAAGTGCTTGCATTCTGTAGTAAGGGTCCAGACATGAGTAAGAGCAAACATGGTTTTGTATTGATTTCTTTCGACGGGAACCTTTTCAGCGGTCTCAGAAATCCATGTGTATTCACTGAAAAACAAGCACAAGACAAGTATTGATTACAATGCATTATGCAAGGGCCATCCATAATAATACATCAGTAAATGTGAAAGAACATTTTCAATAGACTTGGGAGAATAACTTACAGTAGAGAAAAGAAGAAAAACCTTTTAGTTCTTAAAAGTTGCTATGAAGAAGAAGTGCAACAAACTAAACAGAAGAATAGACAACGCAATGCAGTAACCTTTTGTGAAATGATTTATTTTTATTTGGATAAAACAAAGATAACATTTATTCTTCTTGAAATTGCCTGGCGCTCTTTTAATCATGATAAAGCGTGAACATTTCTGTCAATCTTTTAGTAAGCAAAGACCTACATGTTATGTTGTGGATGCATTTGGAACTGATTTTTATACCAAATGCTAAACTTTCAAAAGACAATACTTTATCTTTATCACCATGTGTTTTTGTTTTTTTTTTCTTTTTAACTTGTCTTGTCCAGCATTGTACCAGGCAGAGTGATTGTGTGGCTGCTGTTTTGTGCCGAGCAAATGTACTTTTTCAAGAGGAGCTTTATATATATAAAGTCCCTCTTGAAAATATGTAATATAAGTCTTTTTCTTTATTTTAAATTTACACCTTATTGCTGGACCACACCGGAGGGGACAGAAAGAGAAAAATTGAACAGAGAAGAAAGAGAAGGGGGGAAAAACAGAGAAAGAGAGAGAGAAAAAAAACATACAGAAAACAGTGCAATCCAACCACACTACCAACAACATACTACGCTAATACAGACACACGACTGAGAATATCTCACGTTCTTTGCAGGAAGGCAAAAAAAAACCAAACAAAACACACACACACACACACACACACACACACACACACACACACACTATATATATATATATATATATATATATACACACA
>JBBBVU010000019.1:23598962-23611295 GCA_037177055.1 Atherinosoma microstoma
CAGGTAAACTCTCTGGGTAGATAATATGGACGAAAACTCACGGCTAACAGTTCAATGTCCCTTGTGCAGATCTTCTCTTTAACAGTGACATGTGCAGGATGACACCATCGGTGGCTAATAAGCATAGCAATTCCACCACCCTTCTGCTTCCCTCTAACAGTGTTGTTGCGATCAGCGCGCACAGTCTTAAAACAGTGTACAGACACATTAGAGTCCGGGATGTGTTCATTCAGCCATGTCTCAGTGAAGCACATAATACTGCACCCCTGTAGTCCTTATGAGACCTTGTTATCACTTCGAGCTCGTCCATTTTGTTAGCTAGCGACCTGACGTTGCCCATCAGCACGGTTGGAAGAAACGGTTTGAAACTCCTCTGTTTCTCTCGGTGCTTCGCTCCTGCCCTGCATCCTCTTCGCTTCCTTTTCAACTCGGTTGGGATTTGGAGATTTATTTCGCTGGTTATCTTGATATTGGACAGCTTCAGTAACTGCTCACGGTGGTAAACAAGTCTTCCGTTGTCATGGAGACTCATCATAACAAGTCCTGAAGAGTCCAAAGTACACGGAGAAATCACTTAATCAGCACAGCGTCCGAACCAGCGTGAAAAAAATCTTCTTCGAAAAAAATCAAACAGAGGTGATTGTCCCCCCAAAAAAGGCAATGGTAAGTAAAGATTAAATTGTATGATTGGAGCTGCTACAATTTGCTGCCAGCAAGCGGCGCATTCTAGAGTGGAATCAAGTGGCCAACAAATAAAGCCAAATAAAGTAGCCAACATTAAACACACGTCATAATCAGGGAAACATATTGAGCCATGTTTGGTTTAACATGAAGTCTCCCTGCTCTCATCTCAAACGAGATGGTTTTTCTCCTCTTCCGATTGGCTGCTGATGGTGTGGGCGAATATGTTAAATAAACCGACATATTTATTTTTTCTCACCACAGATCATTTAGTTAGGCAACTGAGTAACAGAAATTACTCCTGCAATGTTTAAAACATGAAGGAAGCGTGTTTTTACAAACCTCTCTAAAGTGGAAAAACCGGAAGGACTAGCCTACTGCAGCCTTCACCCTCTTCCGGTAGCCTAATAAAAGATTTTAGGCTATATCTTAAATAAATCCATCATATTTCATTTTATCAACATGTATCATCTATCAGTAGTGTAATCACGATTGAGGCCCTCACACCTACGGCCCCGCTCGGCTTCTTGCGCCGCAGTGTCCACCAGCGACCTGGCCAACTTCCAGCCATCGTGCTTTCACCCTCAGTTGCACGTGCAGTCATGCAGGAGAGGTTGCACTACTTGTTCATCCCCTCTGCCAGAGTCGGCGCATCACCTCAGCTAGTACAAAAACCATCATCAGCAGTTTGGAATCATGACTGAATGATGGAAGGTAGTATAGTAAAATTTTTCTGATGAAGGTCATTTGGACCTTAAAATAAGTCACTTCCTGTTTTCAGGGGGCGGGGTAAAAATCATGATGTCATCTGGACACATGGTTGTGGTCAGCATGGAAGTGGACTGACCCATGTTCAGTTTGGTGCAGATCAGGTGTTGTATGTAAGATTCACAACGATTTTGGGGTAAGTACGATAAAATCTGTAGGAGGAGTTTGTTAAAATATTTTTTAACGTGTCAAGTAACCCGACAGATTTACATGGAACTTCCACAAAGTCAGAAGTTGATGCCACAGGAAGCATTTGAGTGTCAACTTACTCTTCCTCAATGTGTCAAAAAATGACGGGTACCTATTGAGTCGACATGGGATGCTAAGCGACACTGACCACTCGTCAGACTGTTGACGCATTGGGAGTGAGAACGTGTTGCTTGGGCCCACCCTGTTTACCATCTACATGGAATCTCCCACTGCTATGCCGATGATACTCAGCTCTACCTCAGGACAGACCCCACCTCCTCAGCAGCCACATCAGCAGTGCTCACAACCTGCCTGGAGGAGATAAAGGTGTGGATGACCCAAAACTTTCTCCAGCTAAACAGCAACAAAACCGAGGCCACACTCGTTGGCACTCTGCTCCAATCCTCACCGGCATCACTCTTTCCGACCAGATCGTTCCCCTTTCTGCCTCCGTTACTAACCGGGGAGTCATATTCCACTCCCACCAATCCTTTCAACAACATATCCGACAACTTTATAAAACTGTTCTTTTGCCTAAAAAAATACTCGTAAACTTCGCACCTCCCTTCCCCAAAGTGATGCTGAGAGGCTGATCCACGACATTGGTCTCCTCCAGACTGGACTACTTTAACGCGCTACTTGTCAGGATTACTGGCAGGAGCCTTCAAAGGCTTCCATCAGAACTTAGCTGCCAGGATCTGAAAAAGGAGTTTTCAAGTTTGACCATATGACCCCAGTCCTCTACTTCCTCCTTGGGCTCTCAGTGAAAGTGAGGATTGAATATAAAATCTGTCTACTCATATTACAATGCGTACAGGAAAATGCACCGGAAAACTTAAAAGAATTCTTCTAATCCCCAAAAAGCTCAAGGAACCTCCACTCCACAGCCACCTAGCATCTCATCCCCCCAGAACTAAGCTATCCACAGTGGGAGACAGAGCCTCTCAGGCAGCAGCTCCACGGCTGTGGAAGCCCTTCCACATTACCTGAGAGCTCTTTGTCAGTCTTTTAAAAAAACATTTAAACTTTTGTGTCTGTATTTTAATGTGTTCTCATTTGTTATTATTTTGCACTCATGTGATTTTATTTTACTGTGTAGCACTTTGAGATTTTTTTTTACAAATGTAAGGTGCTTCTTGAATTAAATGCACTATTATTGCTATATAGTTTCCTGCAGGCATCCTTTACTATTTATGCTACTATTTACATGCTATCCTCACAAAGCAACTTCAACCCGGCTAGTTTTTTGGCACCATCGTGCATCAAAAACATCTTTGCTTTATTCCACACATACAGGACCATTATTTTTCTTTTTTAGCCAGATGTTGAACTTTCTGCACACTTGTTGATCTTTGGCTGCTCCTGATTGGACGTTACTGTCAATTTAAGCTCTCTGATTGGTAGAAAATTTGACAGGTAATGGCTTCATTATAATTTTTGGGTTGAAATAGAGGTCTCTTAGCAACATCGTAGTGACAGTAATCTTCTTTCATTTTAATAATGGGATAAATAATGGTCTTATTGTGGTTTGCTCAATATTGGTCTACTATAAAGAATTTCTAAATTACACTCACACTGGATTGCAAACCTCATGGACAGGAAATAAATGTCTGGAAGACTTCCGTAGATCACCTAAAGGGTAATCTATCAACACAATTTACCTCTCAGAGTTACACACTGCCTGCTATTCAAACAGAAATTATTGACAATATGAGCGATCACGCTCGGGGGCGCAGGTGATCTAGCAGAGTTTTAAGGATCCACTGTGTTGCTTGACTTTCATTCTTCATCTTTCTGAGAGATGTGTCATCAGAGGGGAATGTTTATGTATCCCCAGACAGAGGCTGATCACTGTTAAGTTTGATCCTGCAGACATTTTATTACCATCACTGAACTATAATGGATTTCCTTTCATCTTGTCCTACTGCATGTGTGTGTGTGTGTGTGTGCAGAAACCCACCAAACTGCATCAAATGCTGTCTGTGCATTCATATTCAGCCCCACATTTATCTGATTAAATGTTATTAAAATCAAGTAATATCACTAGACGTTTTCTTTATATTAGATGTCCACAGTCTGGATGACAAAATGAACTTGAACATTTAAAATAAATAAACTGATTAGCTTTTCTGTTGGTTCTTTATTAGCTGCAGAGATGATTTTAAACATCCAGTGCTGCATGACAGAATACAGACTGATGAATCTTTCTCGTGTACCTCAAGGACACACCTGCAACGGTCATTTAATAAAAGACAATCTTAAATGGTGCTTTAATGACATGGCAGTGATATTGATCGGCTCGTTTCAGTATGGAGAGATCAAATGAAAGGCTGACACAAATTTATTGGTGTGCGATAATTAGAATAAAGTTTGATGTTCAAGAATTAGAATCAAGTTTGGTGGTTTGGGTCCAAGGCTGCATTAAGGCGAATTGTGACATGAGGGATGACAGGAAGGCAGATATTGGATGAAGTTCCATCTTGTGCATCTGGAGAGGGTGGAGTTATGGAGGAGATGGGAAGCGTGACACAGTCTAGAAGGAGAATGACAGAGAAGACATGTTTTTAAAAGGATGAAAAATGGAGAGATTGATGGGAGGAGAAAAGAAGCAGAAAGACTATTGGACTACAGCAGTGACATCATAATAAATGAGGAAGCTTTGACAGCATAAGAAAGAAGCGAGTGGCAGGATAGCAGAGAAAAAGCCAGAGTGACAAAAGTTAACAAGATGGAGCAGATCTCCCTTCACCAAAGCTTCATTAATTCATCCGTTCACGTAGTCTGCACTTTTTGTCATCTGTCCTTTCTATTTTGGCTGTGGCAGTTGTGTCAGGATTGTGATTGGTCACCAGCTGTCAGGTCTACTTCACATATCTAGCTGGAAAACCTGGGATTACCAATTGAGTCTATCACCAGTGTCCTATCACCATATAAACCTGCCTTGTAGAATGGGCGCCAGGTCATGTCGAGAAGTGGGACCTGACCTAAAAATGTTTTAAAGATATCCAGGGTACTGTATCTTTAAGTGATGCAGATTAAGTAAACCCAACAATGGAGACAATGGATATTCTCCATATACTGTGTATTTATGACATTACTGCTGTCACTGTTGGTTTCTCTTTTTCTTCCTCTGCAGGTTTCCCTGGCTTACAGTTATGGTGCTTGTTGATACCTATTTTCTGTCCTTTCCATCTCAAACTGGTCCAGGCAGATGGCCGTCCTTCCCACTTCTGACGGAGGCCTTTCCTTCCTGTTAAGAGGCACTTTTGCCTCTCCACTGTCTTCTGTGCCCCACGCAGGCTCAGGATGGTGGATTGAATCAAAGAGAAGATTCAATGTAGTTTGCTGCATCCCTTAGCTAGGTAAGTTAAGCAAGGTATTTAGGGTGTGTCTCAATCAGCGCACTTTCGAACACTACATTTAAGTGCATAGTGAGTTCACACGTACATTTATGCAAAAACTCAGTGCAATGAACATAACTGGATGCTGCCCTAAAAACGGCCAAAAATTTAGTGTAGAAGGATGGACACTACTCGCATTAAACAGACGCCATATTGCCAACGTAGAAGAAGCAACGGAACTTATACCGATGGAGTACAGTTAGGACAATACCTTTCCTCTGCTTATCCATGAACACAATGTCCGGTTGGTTGGCCATTTTTTCTTCTTGGTCAGTAGTCGTTTCAGGGAATATCAGCTTCAGTGAACAGTCTTTACTATGTGATGTTGTCCGGGGGGTTTGGTCCACTTGAATAAAGTTCAGTGTGAAAGCGCTGTAAGGTGCAACATTTCTCTCCAGTCCCCGCCCAGATCCGTCCTCCAGATCTTATGATGTCAACGAAGGGAAGACCAGAGCTTATTCTGATGTTAATCTAAAGGGATGGTAGCACCGAACCTGACATTTGCAAGCCCAGATTGGTTTCAGTGCCCAAAAATGGACTGCATGTGGATGAGAGGTGCAAACGTATGAAAAAATCTGTGGTTATTAAATTACCTGTATTAGTCCATACAAAGCCTCATTCTTGCAAAATTGATGATTATTTCAAGGTTTAATTTGTTCTTGGAATTATTTTAAAATATGATGAAACAGGTAGCAAAATGTGCAAGTCATAGAAGTAATGTCTGTTTTCTGGCTCCAAAAAACAGATGTCCATAGCATGTGTTAAAACAATGTATTGTCATGTTAAACAACTCACGTATAACGGGGAGTTGGTTGAGTGTATCTATGCAGCAGTACTTTGACCTCCAACCACATTAACTGGGTGTGTTGGTTTGATTTTAGGATCTTTAATATGGCTTGACTTAACACAGCTAAATGTATTTTGAGTCTAATGGAGAGACAAATATAACATTTGCTTCTGTCTACTGTCATGTAAGGCAGTAGACAGTGTATGTGAAGGAAATGACTCTACAGGACTATCATGTTAAAATTGTTTTTGTGAGAGAGTCCTTGATTTATTATCAGTGCTGTAAACTTTACTGGCTGCACAGTGACAGAAAAGGAGGACAGTACTGAAGTCAATACAGTCATCAGCCAGAGCAAAGAGTCAAATCCTCTGTAACGATTGTTCAAAATTGGCTAAAGTGATAATCTTTTGTGATTAGAAAAAGAAATGGATTCTCGCCCTATCTCTAATGTCACTGTCAAAACAGGATTTACAACAGCTATTTGCACAGATTTTAATGACTATTGACTACCTTTCACCTAATTGTAATTTATCATGATTTCAATAATTTACCGGTCAAGCACAATGTCATGAATATTGTCATGAAAAAATCAATACTCCATTCAGGTTTGACTTCATGTTGAAATCAGCATTAATGATACGCTGCTGGGTTGGTCAGGGTATTATGATGCTGCTTCTCCATCCACAACATGTTTCTAAATGGGGCAGTACCAACCCCCAGGGGATGGTCAGAGATCGTCTGGGGGTGCTGGGAGCATTACTTTTAAAAGGGGGTGTTGAGGTGTTTTGGGGGGGCCTTGGCAATCTGTTCCTTAATTTTGATTATTGACACCTCTATCGACCAACCAGACACAGGAGAAACAAGGCCTGGTTCCAAAATTCATCATAGAAACATCAATGATTCAGAAGGAAGTAGACCCAAAGCAGTTGGCTACATTGTCGGGAGGACACACTGGATCCTAAAAAAAAACAGATTTCTTTGTGTAAACAACCTGGGCCTTAGTAATTCTTTTTTATTTTTTTTTATGTAGTCAGAGGAATAGACTTAAGCAACATCTTTTTTCCAGCTGGAATACATTTTTTGACCACAAAGGAGCAAAGATAAGACATACTTTATGATTTTATAATGGTCATTGTGGTTTTAACTTCTGGTGGCCATGTTCGGTAGAGGTTTTTAGCTGAGTTTTTTTTTACATTTTGATATTCTACATGTTAAGATTGGTGCTTCTTAGTGTACAGAATGAATCAAGGGCGCAGATGGGATTTTTTCTAACTGGGAGGGACCAAATTGTCAGCCCATGATTTTAACTCAATAAGTAATATTTGTGTTATTTGGTCCTTAACTAGCCTTCAGGCAGTTATTCTTATGATCTATGGGCCAATGGATTGCACTAAAAAGCCATTGGAGAACTCATATTTGAAATCAATGATAAACAACAATGAACATTGTTGAATAAAGGCCTACCTGATCAATACTAGCCATATATGATGAAACTGTTAATGTCTGGAATGCCAATCACCCTCCTAAACTTCATGCCTTATGCAAAATATACAGTATCTATTTACACATTTATGTACATTTACTGTGTAGATAGAACACAGGAGTCAAACTTCAGTCCTTAAGGGGTGCTACTATCATCTAGGCTTTAGTTGTTTCCCTTCTCCAACACTCCTGACTGAAATGAATGGGTCATTGTGAAGAAGTTGACAAGAAGCTGCTGGATCCATTTGATTTGAATCAGGTGTGTTGGAGCAGAAAACAACAATAACCTGCAGGATAGCAGCTCTCAAGGACCAGAGTTTGACACCACTGGTCTAGAAGAAGACTCAATGAAGGACCCAAAAACATCTCTCCTCTGTTCACTACCATGAACATACTGCCGGGCAGTTTCTTGTTTGTCCAGTATGCCAAGCTTCTCTTGGTTAATATCATGCACATCCTGTCCTGAATGACTTGGGCCTGCCTCAAGAATTCCCTGCAGGCCAGTAGAATAATGTTAAAATTCTTAAATATTATATAATTATATATATTATAACAGTTGCAATTAAAATATCATTATAAATACAAATAAAAAACAACAACTTTAAAGTTAACCACCTACAGCCTAAAAAGTATTTTATTTGACATTATTATGTCTATGGCAGGTGTCTGCAACTTTTCCAAAATGGCTCTTGATAACATTTGCTAAAAATAATAAAGGAGTAACTAATGTATTTAATATAAATATAATAAATATGCAGGTTTTAGCAGTTGTTCAGTTTTTTCATGAAATATTTGCACTTAATTTCCACAAAATAATGACACTAAAAGTACCAGTAATCATTTTTTTAGATATATTTTTCTTGTCATTAGTTTGGAAACTATGGGCTTTTTTTCTTTTTCATCATTTTCCACAAGTATCCAAATCCCATAAAAATTTATCTACCATACTTTTCGGAAAATAAGCCGCTACTTTTTCACATGCTTTAAACCCTGTGGCCTTTACAATGGTGTGGCTAATTTATAGATCTTTACTGGCTAATGGCCCCTGGGGGGCACTCTTTAGCAGTTAACGCAAAAGTGAGACAGACGTGGGGAAAGATTATGCGCAGAAGAAGCCACTAGTTTTGATTTTGAACTGTCATTTTGCGCATCATCTTCATCATGCTCATCATGGAAAACACACGACGAAATGCATATGATGCAGCTTTTAAGTTAAAGGCAATCGACCTGGCTGTCAAAGAAGGAAATAGAGCTACTGCATGTAATCTTGGCATCAATGAACTGATTGTGTGACGTTGGAGGTGGCAGCGGGAAGAACTTAATCAATGTAAAAAGACGACAAAAGCTTTCAGAGGACATAAAAGCAGATGGCCCGACCTGGAAAACATTCTTGAAGACTGGGTGAACACACAAAGAGTAGACAGCCGAGGTGTTTCCACCGTGCAGATCCGTAAGAAAGCAAAAACAATTGCAACTGAAAAGAAGATTTAAGATTTCAGAGGAGGACCATCTTGGTGTCTGGGGTTTATTAGACAAAAAGGCTTTTCCATCAGGGCACGGACGACTCTGTCAGCAACTCCCTCCCGACTACGAGGAAAAACTTACAAACTTCCGCAAATTCAATTAAACAAAGATTGTGGAGAATTTCATCGGACCAGATGACAACATAAACATGGATAAGTACCTTTGACGTTTGTCTTGCCTCTCACCAGGACTGTTAACAGGAAAGGTGAATCGTCTGTCACGCTGAAATCAACTGGCCTTGAACGAACGCATTTCACTTGTGTACTGAGCTGTACAGCATCCAGACAAAAGCTTCCACCGATGGTGATTTTTAAGCGGATGACAAAAGAAAAACTTCCAAAAAGAATCGTGGTGAAAGTCAACACGAAAGGGTGGACGGTAGAAAGCCTAATGAAGGCAAGGCTGACGGAATGCTACGTCAAGCGATAGGGAGGATTATTTCACAGAAAAAAAAGCATTGCTTGTTATGGGCAGCATGAGGGCCCATATAACAGATTCTGTGAAAGCAACCATCAAGAAAACAAACTCAATTCCAGCTGTGATTCCTGGGTGCACAACAAATTATTTGCAGCCACTGGACATCAGCGTGAATCGTGCATTTAAAGTGGCCCTCCGCGTTGAGTGGGAGGCTTGGATGACTAGTGACGAGAAATCATTCACCAAGACTGGCCGCATGCGAAGAGCAACTTTTGCTCAAGTCTCTGATCCTGACAACGTGGGGCAGTGTGAAAAAGTCCACCATCACAAACGGGTTTCGAAAGGCTGGCCTGCTGCGTGATGAAGAGGACAACACAAGCTCAAGGGTGAATGTGCCTCAAGACCAAAGTGACAATGAGAGCAACAACAAAAAAGAGACTGAGGCTGACGAAGTCCTTCTGAGGCTGTTCCATTCGGACACTGAAGACGACGACTTCAATGGCTTTAGTGCACAAGAAGAAGAGGAAGATAGCGACCAATGACTTTTCTGGTTGTCTAAAGTGTGTTTTATTTTCTTACCATGCAGGCATGCTGATGCCGTGTTGGTGCAGTGTTTTGTTTTCTAACCATGCAGGCATGTCCACCCCGATGTTGATAGTTTTTTGACACCGTACTGTCGATTTTCAGGCACAGTTTGAATAAAAAAACGGCGCGTACCGTCTTTCTGTGTAGATATCGCATGTTATAACACGAAAATTTATATTCAAGTGCGGCCTATATATGTACAAAATTTATTTTCTTTTGAAATTTAGCAGGTGCAGCTCAATAATCTGACAATTATGGTATACTCTTTTTGCAAAATATTATGTTTTTTTTTATTTTAAATCCTAAAAATATAAATGAAATTGGGGTTTCTGCAAAGTAACAACTAATTTACTAAAGCGGGTATTTCTGTAAAGATATAACTTGACTTTTTTCAAAAGGTCATGTAACATTTGTGGCTCTAATTTTATTTTGCTGGGCTAAAGGCAAAAATAGCTCTTTGGATTATAAAGGTCGGAGACCCCTTGTCTATGGGCACAAGCACAGAAAGATGGTCTTTTTAGGACCCTGGGGAGTGAGCGCTTGCCTTATGGTGTGTTCAAGTGGACATGATGTGACATGTGACTTGGGAGCTTGGGTCAGCGTAATCCAAAGGTTGAGTGCTCCCAGGAATTTGCAGCTTTACAGACGCACAACAAAACATGGAACTACTGTTTACCTTAGCAGTAAATAGCATGAGTTCTATATTGGGTCGGAGAGATTAATCCGACTTTCTGAGTTGGACATCTGACTTCACAGGGGATTCTGATAAAAATTCTGACATGCAGCTTGGGAATTCCAACATTTATGTACATCTGAAATGCACCATTAGTTGAAACAAACACACAGGCTGGGCTATAAATGCATGCAGCAATGACATTCATCTTCTGTTTTACCGCCGATGTTTGCCGTCTTGCGCTGGGAAAGTGTTGGGGGGGGGGACTGATTGGTTTCACTATGAATTTGAGGGGGACATTCCCCCTCCATCCCTAGTTCCATCTCCGCCCTTGGAATGAATGTATTGCATGCATCGGGATTCAGCCAGGTCATTAAAATGCAATCCACGCTGTGAGTGGGGGACTGTGTTTTGCTCATCGAGCCGAGCAGCTGCACTGGAGCACAGCCGGCTGGGGTTTGATTCCCAACTGTGACCCTTTGCTGCATCTTGGCTCGTGCACAAAAATGGTCAGTTCTTAATGGTACAGTAATGTCTGAATGTTCAGGTACTCCAGGGTTACTGTGCTGGATGTTGCAAGGTGGCACTTGAGTGAAAATCATTCAGCTCATTTGTCAAATCTTACTAGGTTCCTACTCACTGTACATTAAGAACTTGATGTTTTCTAAATAAGCTCATGCCTGTCTCAAAGTCTTATTTGCTAGACAATGAACCTTTAAAGGACTTGGTGTGTAGCAGTGATGTTGCAGTAATTGTTGTAGTTGGATGCAGGGGCGAAATGGCCATCTGTCATACAGGACATTTTCCCGGGAGGCTGGTGGGTTTTTTGGGATGAAATAGTTTATTTTGACAGGTCCATAAAACTTGGTAGATTAGTGGTCCAACAGACATTGGGCAAGCCCGCTCAAATTTTTAAATGCCACCTGTCTGAATGTACAGACAGAAGCCTCATCATGGACAAAAAAAGAGCCAAGTTCAGGTAAGAGTCTAAGATTAAATGGTCTGTATGAAGAATATCAATGTACAATGTTTATATCTATTATGAGATATAAAACACATTGTTGCTTTTTGGTTGAAAGTACAAAGAGAGGACTTTATTTATTAGTATTCTTTAGAATATTTTTCATATTTATGTAATTTTTTCATCTATTGGAATACAATCTATGAGTTTATGATTGTCAGTCCAAAGACAGAGAGATGAAAAAGGGGAAAGAGAGGAGAGACAGCATGGTCAGGAAGAACCAGGTAAGAAAACAGAGAATAGTGGCAGCAAAACAGCACCTGTTAAGCTGACAGAACATCCATTCACAACATAATTTTACATATACGTCATAGAAGCCGGGTACTCGTCTTTTTAATGTTTCGGACGGCCGACGTGGAGAATCCACTGTAAGCGGGGTTATTTTGGCTTTGATGCAGCCGACTGTATTTCCTCTGCCTTGCCCTCTCTGTGCCTTAAAGGTCCCATATAATGCACTTTGTTCACAATCTGAATTTTTTTTATATCTCAATGAACTGTCAGAGCCATAGTTCGATCAAATCATCCTTTACTTTGAAGGCAGGCGCTTCTCCGTCAGACCCTTATTTTGCCTCTTCTGAGAACAGCTCCTTCTGAGTGGGCAGGCTGTTCAGGGAGCCGTGCAGCTGATGGCTCCGCCCATCACCCCACCGTTCCCGGGGTGATTGACAGCTTGCGCTTCCTAGGTCAAACAGCCCAAAATAGTTTAGTCGAGAGTAAACAAACGCTGAAGCGCCGAGAACCGGAGTTAGACCGCAAGCAAGAACCCGGTCCTGGAGAATGTCTCCGGTAATTAATGACTCTTGCA
>JBBBVU010000019.1:23622346-23643214 GCA_037177055.1 Atherinosoma microstoma
TTGTTATGAACCAACCAGATCCCTCAGGTCATCAGGGTCAAGTCTACTTTCAGTTCCCAGAGTCATATAAAATATATTATTATCCATCACATTAAAAAGTGGACGCTGCCTCTCCGTGTTTAGTTATATTATGATAATATTTATATATAATATATATAATAATATATCATTATTATATTAAAAGATAAAAACAGTTCTGTGAAATAAACAGCTTCTTGATTTATTTAATTGAAAGGTATTCTTATATATTAAAAATGTAACCACCCTTAACCTTTAAGTTTAAGTAATTATCACTGTAGACTTAAAATCATTGTTCATTGCTCAATCACTCAAACACAAGCTTGTTAATAACGAGCTTTGTCTTGGTTCATTACTTAATGATGAGTTTAAGATAATAGTGTAACCTCAAATAAAGTCGCATGTAGTTCGATATGAAGCAACTACTTATTTGTGTTGGGGTTACAGGTTAGAAATTGTTCAACAAATCGTGCCCCTTTTTAAACCCAACACACCAAAAATGCTGTCAAGTCTAATCCAGTAGGAATGAACCTTCATTTTCGATCCTCATTTCCAAAAGATAATTGGTTTTTCTTGTATTTGTAAGATATTCACATTTTTTTCTAAAAAAAAAATGAGTAAAACAAATTCCAATAAAATTCCATCTCTCGTGCACCTTTTCTACTCAGTTATATTGAACTCAGCTTTATTTGTATAGTGCCATTTCACAACAAAGTCATCTAAAGGCACTTTACAGACATAATCAGTTCAAGTCAATTCATTGTGATCTAATAAGACAAATCCACATAGGGCCATACAAGGCCATTCATAAAAAATGGTAGCCTATGTAATCCAACAGATTGCATCAAATCTGTTGGATTACAAAATTTATAGTAGTATTCCTGATAAGTTCATAGTCAACTTTTGCCTTTTCATTTCATTACACCGTGAGCTGTTGTCATATATCCTTCCGTAAACGTCCCAGTGGACCGTACTTATACCTGCTTCTGAGCCAATATGTCCCTTTAATCAAAGCCAGATGCTCTTTTAAAAGAGTCTCATGCCTGGTTCCTCTCAGTCACCATTTGAGTTTTGTAAAAAAAAAAAACTCGGCCCTTTAAGTGTTCTGTGTGTCCTCCACTGTTAGTATAAAAAAAAGCTTCTGCTGTGATTCACAGTGAAGTGCGTATACCCCACTGTGGTGAGGGCACCCATGTAAACTCGCCACTAGTCACGTATAATTGTAGGACCCCAACAAACGCACTAGAAGTGGAAGAACATCGTTCTCGAAGAACTGGTCATCATCTTTCTCATTTATACCTTGAACACCAAAAACCACACTGTTAAAATATACTTCACAAACATCAGAACATGCCAGTTAAACCTAGCAAATTATACACTTTCATTACAGACACTCGTCACTAAGTAGTCACAAAAAACGCTTTTAAAAAAACGTACAAAGTTTGTATGTGTTGACATATCAGGGACTATCTCCTCTCAAGCAGCTGTTAGAAATTGGAACATTTGAATTATTATGGTCTAATATAAATATATATTACATATAAAGTATGACATTTGTGGACCAAACATTCAGACTGAATAAGATAATAACATAAAAAAGCAAATACCTTTCACCTGCAACAGCAAATACACCAGAACATCCATGTTGCTTTTCCATTCTCTTCTCTTTTACCCCTTTGCGCAAATGCAGATATTTCACAGTGCTTTCCTCATTTTGGAGAACTCAGGAACTCCCTGCAGTGCTGACAGTGCTATTTTTAACATCTCTCTTTCTAAGGCTGTGGTGCCTGTTTGTTTTAAGAGGTCCACTATTGTGCTAGTGTCTAAAAACTCAGTTGTGTAAGGTATTGATGAACATCGTCCGGTGGCTCTCACCCCAGTTGTCATGAAGTGTCTGGAACAGCTGGTTTTAAGCCATCAAAGGACTCAGTTGACATCACGCAAACAGGAAGAACCGATCTGTGCCTGCTTCTCCGATGGCCTCTATGGCAACTGCTTGAAGGCTGACAAGAAGGTGTTGACAAGGTCAAAGCGGCTCAAAAAACGACTAACAGTAGCGAGCTTTAGAGGACATTTATGTCAGCAGATGTAGGGCATCAAACATCATGATGGACCCCACCCACACAGCCCATAAACTCTTCCCTTGGCTCATAAAACAAGGCTGAAGTTCAGCCCGAGACTCATGAACTCTCTGCCACAACCTGTCCACCACTTTATTTAAGTTGGATGTATTCTATTTATTTTTTATGTTTAAATTTTTTATTATTGGTTTCCAGGTATTTACTAAGTCTTTTTTGTCCTGTATTAATCATATATTTTTAACGCTGGGCCTGAGAATCATATTTTGTTCTCTAAAGTTTTACATGTTGAATGACAATAAATGAAATTTAACCTTGTTACTGAATCAGATCCTGGACTAATATCGGATATACACACGTGCTTTCAGTGGGACAAAATCCTCATGCTTAACCACCCTCAACAAGAAAACATTGATTTTCAGCAACAGATGTTTAGGGTTTACTTCCAATCTATCATTTGAAGTGCTGCATATCGGTTTTGATCTTATTTTCCTACAGTTCTTTTTTAACTTGACCTGCTGATTTGAGCTAGTTAGCTAAACTTCCAGCGGCTAGCTCTCATTTTAGTCTTTCAGGTTAAAGTTAATTATTAGCCCAAAATTATGGAATATTTCATGTCAACCAGCTTGAGATTAAAGAAATGTTAATGCTGCCTTTTAGACGTTCAGTAAAAAAAGTTTGCGGCTGATTCTGTGACAGTGTTGTCCTGCCACCATGCGTCTGATTGATCATGTGCCCTGGCTACCTGTCTAAAGGAATTTCTCTTTGGTTGACTGGTCAGTGCATAAGACTCTTCCCTGGGAGGTCATGGGTTCAAGACCCCACCCGGGCCGTCCTTGACCCTTCGTCATTTGCTTTAAGTGAACCGTTGTTTGGCTATTGAGACCCTGTTTTATTTCCTTGTACTTTTAATAGCCCTTAATGCACCTCTCTTTCTATTGCTGGGGGTAATGAGCAGCAGCACGCATTTAGATTTTAAAGCTGGTTCTTCTCAGACAACAGTTTGCGGTGAAGTTGCTCCACGCAAGCGATCTATCAAAATTATAAGTATGAGTCTGTTCAAACACGCTATCTAGACTGTAATCTGAGTTATTTATAATTTATTTGTTAAGCAGCTGAGTTTACAGTTGATATTTTTAATTTGACGAGCAGAAGTGAAGATTATGTGCATTTAAATGTTATGGGATTGGACAGAAAGATGACTAGCTAAGTAAAGAACTATTCCCTAAAACTATTCCCTAAAACTTCTGTAGTGTGGCAGCCTTTGATGGAAAGTCCTTGCTATACAGTAAATATATCTATAAAATGAAAAATACTTTATTTATCCCAGAGAGAATTGTAATGTGGTTGTTTTTTTCTAAAAAAAACAAAAACAAAAATCCAACAACAATAATTATGAATTAAAAGCTAGTGACTCATTCAAGAGGGTCATGGCTGCTGGAAGGAATTATCTCCTGTCTTATGTCATATTATCTTATGTTTTGTTTTGGACTTGATGAAGCCTCACACTAAAACACTTTTATTGTTTCTTTGCTGTGTTCTGTAGAGGATATGTAGAAGAATCGTCCATTATTTTCTGGACAATCAGCTCCAGTTATCCCCAGCACAGAACCAGCCTTCTTAATCAGTTCGTTCAGCTTCTTTAAATCTCTGGCTCTGATGCTGCTGCTCCAACAGATGCTTCAAAGCTGATTGCACTTTTTACAACAGACTGATAGAAGATATGAAACATCTTGGTGCAGACATTGAATGTCTCAGTAGTGTCTGTCCCTTCTTGTAGATGCCTCTGTGCTGCATTTCCACTCTAGTCTGTTGACAAGGTACTTGCATTCCTCCACCACCTCCACCTCTTCCCTGAGGATGTAGACTTTGCTTTGTTGCTTTGTTTTTACTCCTATTCCTCCTGAAGTCAACAATAATCTCTCTTATTTGGTTCAAGATGAGAGGATTATTTCCGCACCATCTCATAAACTGACTGACCAGTTCTCTGTACTCAGCTTCTTGTCCATCACTGATACACCCCACAACTGCAGAGTAATCAGAGTATTTCTGCAGATGACAGGACTCAGAGTTGTATTGTCTGAGGTGTACAGTGTGGAGAGAAGAGGCCATTACACCATGTGACCATTTCAGGAGTATATGTCAGTAAAGTAAACAGTAATAACAATGTAAATTTGTATCTTATTAAGGATGCATTTTTCAGGAAACAAAGATTCGATTCTGATGTAAGATTTATTTTTAAGAACAGGCTCATATTTTATAGAAAAACACATTTCACCTTAAAATCTTTGATAAATAGAGTGTATTTATATATTTCTTTTATTGCCTTGTTGGTTACTTTCACATAAGTCAAATTCACATGTTCATGCACATTTTCACATAGTACATGTTACACTTTGCAATTGTAGGTGTTTTTTATTAGACACACACATGAAAGCATCAGGGAATACAGTATATCAGCGTTTTGCCCGAGGAAACGTCTGACATATGGACAGAGGAAACCAGGAATCAAATCACCAACGTTCCTCATTTGCCAAAGCTTTACAAACTCAAGCTTTTTTTGTTGTCTTATCTGGAAAAAACAACAGAACAAAACAATGGCATGAACTGAAGTCTATATTTGTTGAAATTTGGTAATTAGTTGACAAATTGATTCATTAAAGTTCATCAGTTGATATGAGGTAAACACAGAAATCCACACTGAGAAATTATATTAGTTTGTGGTAAGCAACATGAATTCATGATATACCCCATATTAATTGATGCATTAATTCATAACTCTTCAGGACAGAAACAGTCATGTTTGAAAATAATTGTTGAAAATATGAAAATGAAAGACTGCATCGTGTTTCCATCTTTCTTTCCAGCTGAATTGATTTGGATTGACTTCACAATAAGGTTACACCCCAATTCATTACTTAAGTTTATGATGTGTAACCTTATTCTGAAGGCAGCCTGTTGTCTGTCTTGTCTTTGCAGCATATTCACTGATTTGCACACCAGCAGTTAGGAGGTACAACTTCAGTGTCTGCCTGTCTCATTGTTTTCTGAGCAACCTACCTTTGTGCTGCAGATAAACTGTAACCCACCCCGTCTACCTCCCGTAAGACTCCTATCCCATTGAGAATACAACACTTATCCCTCTCCCCCCTCTCCTCAGTCTCCAGCCAACAGCAGCACATCAATGCTGCTCCTGCTCAGAAAGCTGACAGCCATGCAGTAATACAGGTGACAACCAGTCCCCATTCCACCCTGACACGTCTTTTTCATCACATGCTATTACTGTCACCTAGCAACCTGCATGTATGTGTGCGAGTGTCATTACTGTCACTTAGCAATCAGCCATCATCCTTTTTATAGTGTTTCCAATGGAAATTTCTTTGCAGCATGCTGGTAAATAATAGACAGCCAAAGCCCCGAAAGAGGGACACTTAACGAAGACACAGTCCCCGTCACAGCTGCTCATAGCGTTATTGATGGACCCAGGTTAGAATGATGGCATGGTTGTTATGTAGATAGGGAGTTTTCCTTACAAAGGGTTTTGTTATGATTTCGTTATGCTTCTGTGACCACGGTGATGGAGCTACAGCTCCACTGTGACAAAGACGTCTGTCGACATTGTCTAATTCTTTCATGGTGCACAAACTTATTAAACTGCAGCCAAAGAAAGATGAACAATAAAGGGTAGATGAAAGAAGAAATTTGAACACAATGTAAAATGCAACTGGGTTTTGTCATTCAGAGATAAAGGGTGGTAGCATTCCATGTAAAATGAATGCAGAGATGGATGTAAGGAGACAAGAATTCACCATGGTACTTGTGAATGGAAGCAAAGATACGTACATCATACATGGAATTTCATGATTCTCTTTGGTTCATTTTAAAAGCTGAAGAAGTGAGAGGAAGTCTTCAGTAAATTGCTTAAATCTGTGACAGGTTTATCAGCTGGGAATGGCTGAGGTCTGATTGGTCCTGTTTGTGGAACATGGACTGGATCCATTAATATATTCAATACAACAACATTTATACATTGTGGTAATGGTATTATTGAGCAGGGAAAGAGAAGGACTGGGGTTTTGGTAGCTTTTATTGGGATACTATTCCCTAAAGTAGGGAGATACTTGCTGTGCAGGCAAGCATACACATCAGTGTTCCACCATGTCTGTGTACATAGTTGCTGCAAAACAGGAGGACGGCACAGCCAAAATGCTCAATACTAGAGGTTACCGCTAGTGGCAGAACACAGCACTTGGGGCATGAAATAGTGAAAAGGCCAATCTGCTGCTCACATTGTATTTCCAGGGCATTTCCATGAACAACATTTTACCTGTCTGTTGCTAACTCTTAAGGCATGAGTGTTTGTCACTGAGCAACGTGGAGAAAAAATCAGAAAGATTCAGGTAGTTGCGGACAAGGTCCGAGAGGCTCTCCTCAAAATGATCCACCATTGTGTTTACCTTTGACCTCGTTTTCATGATTTTGTTCGCATGAGCACATCTAGCGTTCAAGTCAACATAGCAAGCCGCAAACGTTGCAAAAATACATACATCACACATTAGGTACATCACACGTTACCTCGCGTCAATGTGAACGGCCTATGTGCCAAACAAATGCGAGGAAACGCATGGCAGCCATCATACGCCTACGGATGCGTGCTAACAGTAAGCACTTGCGGCCAATTTCCACCAGGCGCGTGTGTTCGTTTCGACTTATGCGGTGCGCCAACTCACACACGGGGGTGTGTCAGATGCAAGTTGAACCACAGCAACAACAGGTTTTTGGTCCACGCTCTTCAGCTGACTTGGAAAACACAGGTGAAATGTGTGGAGGAATGAAGAGATGAACCTTGAATTTCTCTTCCCGATTTTTCTCTCATTTATTACAATGTATGTAAACAGTAAATAAACATTCAGTATATCCCTGGCATCAGTGTCTTTGTTTCCACATCCAGAACTGGATGAAATGCCCTTGCTTTGTTTTGGTAAAGCACACAGTTCAGATTTCTTAACCGAAATTGAAAGAAAAAAAAAACAATTGTTTTTTTGCAATAACCTTCCACAGCAGGTCTGCTGTAGACCTATTTTATACTAGACAATATTTTACACAATCAGTAATCAGAAGGCAATTATCCTAAGGCACAGATAAGCAAGATTTACCAGGATACGTTAAAATAACAAGCCAGGGACCGGTACATGGACAAGACAAGCATTATTAACGGTTTGGATAAATATGAAATTCCTTATAAAGATTGGAGCACCTACAAGGACTTGCTGCTGCAGTTCTGCACAACCGGCATCTTCAGCTACCTTGTTTGCAGTGTGAGCGCCTACACTTCAGAGCAGTTCCATAGTTATAAGTCATTGGAGTATCATGTGGAGAACTGGATGGGTGCACGAGCTTCAGATCATAAAGCTGGCAAGCAGAGGGAACACAGTAATCTGGTCAAAGGTAAGCTGCACTCCACTGAGCTTCGTAACTGTTAGTGCTTAGGTTGTAGCAGCATGCACACATGTGCTTTTAACTATGGTTTCAAAATTTAAAAGTTTTGAAAGTAGTTAAAAGTTAGTTAAGTTATTTAAACTAAAATTCAGATGTTACACTTTACTGTCATATACATAAATGTGGAGGTTTATGTTTGGTCATATTACAGCCGCGATCCAAGCGAACCAAACTGTTATTTCAGATACTTGGCTGCCGTTGTGAACCCAAGTGGTGAAAAGTTAACCTATTTGCCATCTTCTCCCCATGGCCATTATGTGACACTGTTGCATGTAAACAAATGTCACTTTGCCTGTCTGAGGTAAATTTCCTGGTATTTTGGATTCATATTTGTGAGTTTTATGCTACTTAATACAATGAGTGAGTACTCATGGTACCACTGGTAACCACTGGGAGTGTTAGCGGGGACAGCCAATAACATTAGCAGCAAACAAAAGAGCAGAACAAATCATGTCAGTAGAAACAGGTCATAAGGCGGGACTTGCAGCAGCAATGGTGTTGCAGTTAGAGTACAGAGAGCATGAATCTCTCAGCTATTTGTGTAATGGAAAATGGTAGGGACAAGTCATGACTTCCTGGGCATTGGTAGGGACATGACCCTACCGTCCCTACCCAGTTCCAAGCCCATACTGTCAGAGCATTTCCATAACATTCTGGCTGGAAAATTGTCCTTCACTGCCACTTCATTTCAGCCTTGAAGACACTGAACAACAACAACACGGGCAAAATTCTGACTTTGTATCTCATAATGACAATTATTCCATAGCTATTAGAAATTATATAAATTATTATATTCCAGCTATGGACCGGTGACTTGTCCAGTGTTTATCTTGCCTCTTGTCTTGTAGCTTCTGGGATAGGCTCAAGCCCCCCCATGATCTGGTAATGGTGTACGTGCAGACAAGGGATGGACGGATAAATTACATAAAAGTTATAACTTTTCTACAACAGTTCCTATTTTCCCCATTCATGATCAATTAATAATCCAAAACAACTATTTCCTGCCAGATTTTTCTTCCAAATGCTCCCACAGCTCCATTTACCCAATCAAACACTTTCTTTAATAGATGTTTGGTTTTCTCCTCAATTTAAGGTCACCGTCTTTTATTAACTGATAAATTTCCATAACAGAAGTGGATGACATTCTTCAACTAACCAGGAATATAACATCAAGGTTTCTTATCGGCCTCAAAATCAAAGAGGCAAAGTTTCTATCTGGAGCTGTCACTTTGCCCTGATATCCCAGTCATACAGGGGAACATCCATCACAGCTCAAGCAGACATACCAATTTCTGCTCTGACAGTGGCCTCAGCAGACTGCAGTGGGAAGACATGCCAACTTTTACTCTCCCTTTTCTTTTTTCTTCTTTTGACTGAAAACTCTTCCTGTCTTAGCCTTTCTGTCAGTCTGCCCAATTCTTCCCTCTGTTTCTGTCTCTGGATATAAAACGGCTGAATCTAACAGGTTCTTCTGGCTTTATGAGGTCATTTTGTAAAATATGGGGACTCTTAATTTGAACTTAAAAGTCTAAAAGGGAGGAGAAATTAAATATTCATTTAACCGTTATCCAGACCATCAGAACACCATTGCTGCCACATCTGCCTGAATATACCCAAGTTTAACCCAAATTAATTTTAATCAAGTAGTAATCATGATGTGTTTTTTTTGTTTTTTTTTAATATGTCACATGTTCTTTGTTGAGGTTTTCATCCCTGGTTCTGTGCAGAATAAGTTTATTTTCTTCCAGAAAGCAGATGGGATGAGTCATCGGCATGTGTCAAAGTTTTACTTTTCTCTTTTAAACTCTCATCCCAATTTTCACAATTGTTATAATTTGAGTTTACCTTTTTTTTCTCTTTGCAGGTATTACTGGCTTGGAGTTATGGTGCTTGTCGACCATTCTTTCCCGTCCTCTTCATCCTGACCTGGTCCACACAGATGGCCGCCCTTCCTGGTTCAGCTGGTGGTTTTCCTTCCTGTTAAAAGGGAGATTTTCGTCTCCACTGTCGCCTTGTGCAGTTCAGGGTGGAGGTTTGTTGATCATATGAAATATAATTGGACCACAGCGATTTCAACTGAATTCAACTGTATCTGTAAAAGTGCTTTGAGATGTCTGTTGTGAATTGGTGTTGTACAAATGAAACTTAATGGAACTGAATGAAAACAAGTGTTTTTATAATCATGTCTGCACATCATAGTGTAAAAGAGGAGGCATTTTCACCATCATCAGACTTCAAGCCATAACCCAACATTGTTTAGTAAATATCTTCTCTGCATGTATTTTTCTTTGTCTTGGAAGGAAAGAAAAAAGAATTGTTGGCCTGAGGAGTAGCCCATATTCTCAAATAAATCTGCTTCCAGATGAGCTCCTAAACCTGTAATTCAAACCTTTGTGATTTTACTATCATACAGTATATGTTTGCTCAGATATTCTCTCATCTCACTGTGCAATGGAAACTCAGTGAGCTCAGAGCTAAATGTATAGCAAAAAAAAAAAAAAAAATTCACAAAACCATAAAGCATGCTTTCCTTTGCTTCTGTGTGATTAAAATAAACCAGTGGGTTGCTGGGATATTTTTCATCAGTCAAATAAAATGAGTCTTCCAGTGCGGTACAAAAGGTCAAATGGCATATTTTTAGTCACATTCAGGTGGTTCTGCCTGGACATACCTGTGTTAAAGATTTTCACTTTTTTTAGTTTCTACTTTTGCTCAGTTACTTATCAGATATTATTTTACTAATTCCTAGATAAATTGGGCTATTAGCTTATGATTCAAAGGTTGTTTTTACTCTAAATGTAGCAAGTTTTTTAGGTGGAGATGAAAAATGAGATTTTCTACTGTGTTCCAGGTGAATTCACTCTGACACAGTAACATATATCTTGATTCTTTTGTAGTAATCTCACATGCTTCAGCTTTTTTTGAGACCAAGATTATACATACAGCTCTTTTAGTTGTAAAGATATAATTTATTTATTTTGGAGCTGTCAATTTGGACAGGAGGCAGAAAAATTAGGCCTTGTGATGAAGAGGTTAATGCAGCCTTTTAAATTAGGTTTCTTATACAGAAGATAAACTAATAACGTAATGCTTAGTTTCAGTGTTATCAACATAAATTATGCAAGTCATCCATGCCCTCTTTGACCTTCAAGACGCCTCTTGGTTCATAACACTGCAGTATTAATCAGGTTCATCTAACCAAACAGCCACATGTTGGAGCGTTGTCTCAGCTCTCAGATTCCTCACAGCATCACATACCAGCTCCGCATGGGTTCATTAGGTTGTGTATAAACTCCTGCCTTGAACTGAATGTGAATAAACATAAAGCAATGATTGTGACCTTCTCCAGCAAACAGACGGCTATCTGAGTCACTTACAGCCTCCATTCAAAGGAAGCCACTTGAGATTGTAGAAGAGTATGAATACCTGGCTTGCAGCAGGTTATCAAAGCTATGAATACCTTTAATAACCTGAGACGGTTTTCCTCCAGCACCGAGGAGATTCTCAGGAAATGTCAGTCGTGACAGTATCTGTCCAGGAAGCTGGATCAGTTGAGGTCAGCGAGGACATTCTAACAATATAGTACTCTTTCAATGAAAGTGTAATAATATTCTCCATCATCTGCTGGTCTCACTCCATCAGTCTGCAGAACATGAACGCTTTTAAAGTGTGCTCCAGAATCATTGGACATCCTGTCAGAGCCCTCTCCTCCTCGTGTGAACAGCAGACTGTGAAATCAGCTTTCAGGATTTTACTGGATCCCTAAAACATTTTGTTTCCTGAGCTTGACTGGTGCCCATGGATGAGAAAGGTTACAGCTGTCCCCTCTGACTGTCCAGCTTCTTTACTCCCTTCATCTTTTATCTGGTATCCTCCAATTTAAGTAATCTGAATGATTGATTAATGGATTGATTGACATGCCAGCTGCATGGTTGGCTGTAAGGAATCAGAGGTCACTAAAGAGAAGTGCATGTACATGTACACGTTGGAACTTACTAGATGCTTAAATGTAGCAGAAGATGTCGTAGTTAAATCAATCTGCTGACAGGTAAGAACCTGATTTATTCACAGATAAAAGCACCGCCCATCCGAACAACTGACATCACAATCCAGTTTCCAACCTAAGTAGCAGGAAACCGCCACTGGCACGCTCCTTTCCCATCCGAACCCTTTAAAAAATGGGGGCAAGTCAAAGTTAATAATTATATTAAAAGCCTGCCCTGGTGATGCTGTTTTTTTTTGACACATCCATTTTTCATGCTCGTGTGGCAAAATGTTTCCCTCCGATAAATATTTTCAGGGATCAAACTGGAGTGCTTTGAGACATTATTGGGAGAGACGTCGGCATTTAAGAGCACTATACTAAATAAAAGGATATTGATTTTTCCCAAATGAATGCTTGGTCTAACCTTCAGGAGTGCATGAATTTAGTTCAAGTGTCATATAAGTTACTTGCAGCAAAGGTGCATTAATATCTGCAGGAAACATCTCCGTGGACTCACCGTAGCGCCGTAACATGATCGGTCTCACCAGCTGAGCAAAGTTAACTTCTGTGTTATGACTTTGGATTTGAGACCAACAGCAAAGATGGTGGTGGTTCCTTGACCTCTATTTTGCTTACAAAATTGCTGACTTTGACCCACGCTAGCTGGAGTGTGGTTTTATTGGTCCACATGGGACTGGGCTTGTAAACAGAAGATGAGACAATAAATTCCTACTCTGTGAAACTGTCAAGTGATTCAGTTGCTGCTGTTGTGATGCTCCTGGATACACAAAACCTGAAATATGACTCAGTGGAAAGAAAGAAGCCTGTCATGCCCTGTGTCAAAAACTTTCCTCTTTAAAAGTTATTCCTGGCTCACATTCATCGGCTTCAAAAGACAACAGAGGTCATTCAAGACCAGCAGTCACTGCTCAGATTTTAATCTTTCTGCTTGGTTAAGTCCAACCACTTGACAGATACTGCTCTTTGATACATAGATAGCCCTAAAGGCAGATGCATAATTGATGTTAAGCTGGTTGTAAGATAATAGCTTTGTAGAAAAATGCATAGAAACTTCTTCTGGATCTATTTAAACTTTTTTTGTTGTTGTTCCTTTTGGTCATTCGGACAGACAAATATACTGGTGTAGATTTAAAGCCCACCATCCCATGTTAAAATGTTTGAGTATTTTTCCTCAGCAGCGGTTTAACTAAGGTAATTATAAAAAAAAAGGAAATGCCTTCATGGAGCTTAATGTATAGATATTTTTGTTGATGACGGCTTATTGTCATTTTTTTCCACATGTAATGCTGGTCATTCCAGAGACCTGAGATCAGGGACATGATGATAGCCGCTAGTTCCAGCAGCAAATTACAGTCATTCATATTAGACTGTAAGGCTGGGTTGCACCACCTCCCCATCCTTCGACATGCAGCCGTGGAGTGCCTGAGGCCGGAGGAGCAGCAGCAGAGACCCCCACACAGAACAAAGCAGCTTCAGTGACAAACATGGTACTGATTGAGGCAGACAGTCGGACCATTCAGGGTGACACCTTAAGAGAAGAAATCAGTTGAATGGAAAACCAGGGAAGAGCTGATCAAGTAGACCACATTACCTGCTCAGGCTGGGAAAATGGATCTTTAGGAATATCGAACTGCAAAGAGTAATCATTAAAAAAAAGTTTAGTGAACTTTAAAAAGTAAGCCAACTGATTGGAAAGCTTTTTTCGAGTAGGAGTGGGAGCTGGACGGATGGGTATGGGGTAAGTGTGGGGCATCGTGGTTTATTCCATGATAGCGGTACAAATTGGACGTAAGCATTTTCCTGTTTTTGACCAAAATGTTTTAAGACATGTCTAATAATCAGAAAAACACATTTTCCCATCTCAGGCAGTAAATCTCTGTTTTTATCGACCATTAATTCATGATGGAGGCAGTTTTTCTTCAACCCAGTTTTGTACACTGTGGAAGCTCTCTGAATAGGATTTTAAAATGTATTTCCTAGGATTTCATCATTATTTTATAAAACAGATGTCCTTCACACTAATTCAACAAATGCAAACACAAAAATGAGCATTTTTTCCTTTATTAAAGCCTGAAGTGAACCTTTGTTGACTGCAGCCTCAACATCTAGTTTAACTGAGAAATTTTTAACAAAATGAATAATCTTTTGAAAGCTGCAGACATGTCAGATTGAAATCAACAAGCATCTAATTACTGTTCATAAACTAAAAAATTGTATGTTTAAGAATGTAGGTGTGACGGGCCTGAGACTGGGGTAACCAGGCTGACGATTGTAACGGGGTTGACTGAACAAATACAGTTAAACATATAAATAGCTGCGTTTTTTCCCTTCAGATTTATGTTTGGATTATCTAGAAACATTGTTTTTAATCATGTAACCAGAAAAAGGAAACAAGACATAAACTGGAGTTGAATAAAGTTTTGATAACGCAAATAAAAAACAATGAAAACTGCGTAAACACATTATAAAGTGAATATTTCAAAATAAACATTTCTTGTGCTTTTTGGGATTCGTGTGTGTGCATTTGTGCAAGTGTGTGTGTGTTTGTCCGTGTCTGTGCTTGTTTGGGTGTGTTTATGTGAGTATGCAAAACTGTTTTAACTAAGTTTTAAGGCCTAAGAACCAAACTGAATCTGGTCATATGAATTTCTTAAGGCCTCATGAAAGGTGCAAGAAACTGACAATGGTACTTTTTAATAATAATAACTAGAAGCACTCAGAGAGCACAGACCTCCGCCAAGCCATTGTTTTGTTTTTTATTTTTGAGTTAGAATCTCTAATGGCAAAACGATCCCCATCTCCACATATTAACAAATCCTCTAAAAAATTCCTGAAACAGGCATTGATCCGGATCACCCCCAAAAACTCAAATCGAAACCCCATTGATAACATTTTGAGTTATGTTACTAACAGACAAACAGACAGACAGACAAACCAACGCTGCTGAATACAGTATGACCTAATGATAACGATCGAACAGTAAACTTTTTTGTTGTTGTGAGTCTCTGTCGCTTGGCCTCTGTGAATGTGTAGGTATCGATGTGTGTATGCCTGCATGTGACTAGCTTCATGGCATTCGTCTTGTAAGTCAGATCCACACATTTTTCAGGACTTCTAAATGGCACTTTGTTCCCGGCTGTGGGGATGGAATGAGTTCAAGGACATCATCATTGTACCAAAGGATATCATCCTGATGCAGCCAAGGAATTGGTTTGATCCAACATGATACATGCATTTCACCTGGACATGTGTTCCATGTATGTCTAGAATGATACTCATCATCACATCTAAGAATACACCACCAACCAATCAGACTTTCCCACTCGATTTCTGTTCCTGGCTGGGGCACATGAGTGGCCAAAACTAAAGAACTGTTTGCTGAAGCACTTGCAGTTAAACTGTTTCTGTCTTGTGCACATACAGCTGACACAGACTCAGTTCTCCTGGAGCCAGAGTAATGGCCTGGTGGATTCTGATTGTTCCGGGCACTACTGATATTGGCTTTGGCATTTCTCCATTGCTCTCTCAACTTCTTCACTCCTTACAAAAACAGTTTGACTGTTGTGTTTGCCTCAGTCAAGGCCCTGAACAACTCTAGTGCACTTGAATGTCACGGCCCTTTGCCATCATCATGTCCACCATTCTTTTTAAGGCTCCTTTACACTATCCCCTTCCATGACCAGCCTCGAAAAAATTCCAAGAGCTAGCTTGAATCTTCTTCCGTGCTGTAAAGGAAGAAGTTGTCTTGTTGTTTGTACTGAGTAGGGACCATTGCTTAAAGTGCAGCACAGACACTTGTGGATGTGTGGCCTGAAGGTAACCCAGCACAGGATGGAGATGTTGCCATATTGCTAGGGGGCCTTTATGTCTACTGGGAAAGATGGTGCTGAAGCCCACAGGCTCTGTGTCCACCAACATATAACACACCTGTATGCAGGTTGGCCTGCTGCTGTGAAGCACCAAAGTGAACAGCTTGAACTTGGGAGCTGTATTTACAGCCGTAGTTCCCTGAAAAGTCAAAACGCATCAAGACCTCTTCCCCCGGCATGTTTTCCTTCAGCTCACGGCAGAAAGCATACTGTCGCTTTATGTTAAAGTGATGCTGTTTAAATAGCTTCAGGAAGTTGTCAAAGAGCTCTGTGAGGTCCTGTTTTGTGCCCTCCACAGATTTCTTCAAGGTGACTTTGACAGGTGCCTTTTCTCCCTCTTTCTCTTTGTCCATCTCCTTCTGTTTCATTAAGTAAAAAATACATTTGACGTAATGTTATATGTGACTGGGACACGCTTGTCCTTGCAGTGGACACTCTGCTTACATGCTGCTCTTGTTGGATGAGTTGCAGCACATTTTCTCTACCAAGTGTTCAAGAATTGCCAGTCTCAGTCAGGGTGAAAATAACAAGAAAGGGAGTATGATATAGTTTTTATTTCAGGGTTTTCTGATAAAAATCTTCTGAGGATTTTGCTGTCTACCTGCCAGGAACCTTTTCTGCATTTTCACTTTGTTCCTTCTAAGTGTGTGTTTGGTTCCTGCAGTCTGACGTTGTCTCTCAGAGAGAAAGCTTTTACTCCGTCCTTGAATTTGTTAGTGAACCTGATCGTCTTCCTCTCACTATTAACACCCTCATTATTTTTCCAACACTTGATGGAAAATCCAATAGTCTCACAAGCAAATTTATGCAACCTGTATAAAGTCTGTATAAGTCTTCCTGTTGCCACTTTTGCCACTATTGGTGGATTTATTACTGATATCCTGAATCAGTGATTGATGGGAAACTAATGTTTTCTTGATTTTGGGGTTAACAATTAGCTGTTAGCTCATTTACTTACTGACTGTTGTGCCTGTTTAAACGTGTTTCTTTCTTTGTCCAGTTTTTCCATAAATTCTTCTTATTGATCCTTAAGTTGTTTGTTTCTTTTTTCATTAAGAATGAAACTTGATTCATTATTATCACCAACAGCTGTGCCATCCTTAGACTGTCCTCAAAGGAAACCACTCAATACTTTCTTTTCCAATATCAGTTCCTAAATCTAACCATTGTGGAGAAGAACGCAAACAAATTAAATTTACTTAAATAAAAATACTAGAGGGACGTTCTACATGCACATGATTTGGTGTTTTCTCTGAAACTGTGAGCAACAGAATTTGTAATATCAACACGTCCAGCGGCTGATTTATGTTCTTCACTGGCCAGATGTTTTTCCTGGATGGATCTTGGGCATGGTGACAAATCTGCAACATTCTTTGTATGGCAGGCTATGCATCACATAAATCCATGTTGATAGTCAAAGCGAAGGGTAAAAAGGGTGTGGATGTTTCTGGTCCAACATGCTGTCTGATAATGTGTTATAGTTGTAAACAAGCATGCTGGAAGGTGGAGTCTTACATTTCCAATCAGGTTTTCCTGTAAAACATTCATCGGACTGCACTCAGTTGCTCATCTGGAAAAAAAAAAATGTGTTCAGAATAAGAACAAAAAAAAAAAGAAATTCAATCCCTGGCTCATTTTATAAAGCCCTGTGTTTATGATGATGCATTCCAGCAGCTCAAACCGTGACAACAACACAGCAGCAGCTACAGTTCACCATCACAGCCCGCACAAGAGGCATTCAGCTACAGCCCATTACAGCCGCAATCTAGAAATACATACAAATGTCGTAAAATAGACCCAAGAACTAAACACATCAGTTCAGCCGGTTTGCTTTTAGGCATCAGCACAGATCTGTTTAGTTATTGTGAAACACAAAAAGGTTAATTTCACTTAAACTGTGGGGTCATGTGCAGGCAAGGTTGCACACACCAAGAAGCAGACATCCATCACTCTTTTAAGGATTCAGGGCTATTCCAGACCAGTCCATCATTAGTCACCATCATTAAGTCTCAAACAGGCTGGAGTTTGTTGTTCTTTTGTGTTTGTTTGTCTGAAGGCGGCGGATGAGACAGAGCATGCATGCGTGATGAATGCATCAGCTTCATCACAGCTGTTTGGAACAAAGGACGACAGGGGAAACAACTCTGAGCCAGTTTTTTTTCTGACTATCTCAGACGTGTTCATCAAGTTGCAACTATGTATGAAATTACTGTGGCAGCCACAGATTAATATTATGAAGAACACTATATGTTGAGCAGAACTGGTGTTGAAACATCCTACTGCAGGCTGAATTTATAGGTCTATCTGTGGATCTGTGTTATTCTATCACAACACAATACCGCAAGCATTTTTCATACAATTCAGTTTTGTGCTATCAGGAAAATAGCTGGTTGGTTTAAAGATCATATTTTAAAGATCAAATATTGTCATGGGTATTCAAAACTCAAACTGCAAATATGCAGGTAGGATGTCTCAGCAGCGGAGGTTGTGCTATACTTTTTCATTGTCAGTCATTTTGACTGACAGGGTCATAAAAATCCTGTCATACTTATTTTTACCTGTCACTTAAATTTTTGAAATGATAGTATTAACATATTCAATAGTATTTCATTTTCATTCATTTTTAATTAATATTCAGTCAGAACAAGCTGAATAGAAAATCCACACCGTGCCATTACACATCAAGCAGATGTGCAGAACTCATGTAGCTTAACTTTTCCCCCACCGTGACAAAAACCAGTAACTGTGGCCCCAGTAGCTACAGATGAACAATGTAATTAAACAATTGCACTTAAAATATGAACAGTTCACCTGCTGTGGCCTGAACGCACAGTCTCACACCTTCCTCCCTGTCCACATGGACTCAATGCCCACTTGTGCGTATTGCTGCAGAGGATATTGTTATGAGGTATATTGTTATGAGGTTTTAGACTGTTGGCCCAGACAAGATGACTTTTCATGACTATTTTGATGTTCTGGAGGATGAATCCATGCTCTGCTGCCACACTGGAGAATTGGAATTAAATGAAATCAGGGAACATTTAACTTGTGAAGTGATCAGAAGTCAGGATGGCTCTCTGAGCGAGGGTTCTCCTGGTCCCGCAGCATGTGCTCCTTCTGAACCAGTTCAGCTGCACCGGTCTGAGACCCGTGGTCACAGATGTGCTCCAAGACAATAGCTAATTAATATGCTCACTCGCTACCAAGTGGTCAGGTGTGAATTGCAATCTATCAAAATGACGGACGGGCTTCAGATTTTTCCGTCACCGTCTTAAAGAATTAGTCATTGACAGAAAATATTTGGCTAACGCGACCCATGCTCAGCAGTGTAAATACATCAAAGTGTGCTACCTTATAGGTAGGTAGGATGAATGACTATTCATAAATGACAATAAAAAATCTAAATATATAAAAGTAATTGATTTTATTTATTTCACAACACAAAAGTTCCCCAACAACACAGAGGTCCAGCTGTTCTTAACCACAGAGTTGAGGGTGGATTTATGTGCGTGCCCTCAACCCCACATAGAAATGATTATTTTGTGTTGTGTGCATGCGCAGAAAGCATCCGTAGGATGAAATATTATAACAGTGGCCCAAGGTATGCGTGAACTGTCTGGCCGTTAAAGGCCCTCATGTCACCGCCACGATATTTAGATTTTTCAGTTTTTATTTGCTCCCTGCTGTGATGAATTTATTTTTTTCTCTCTTTCTCCAGATGAAGGCAGAAGCTTGTCAGCAAACCTGTACTCAACCACCATCATTATCATTATCATCATCATCCCGTTCAGTATTTAAGGGAAAGTTTTATTTGGATAGCTAGCTGGCTGGCCAGCCGCCCACCTGCCCACTAAAGCCTCTGTTGTACGCTGCATGTATACAAGATAAGGATGTCTTTTACTGGCTGGAGAGAGATCACAGTACAGGTAGGATGCAAGAATTAGTCATCGATAAGGGCCCCATCACTGAGAGAATTGCAAAAGTTCTGTAGTGCGTCTTAACACCTGATGTATCATTTTTGATCCACAGTTTCTGAGAGCCATTGGATTATTTTATGATAAAACCAAGGGGCAAACTTGGGCTTAGAAACGTGAAGCCTATGTGGAAGTGCCAAAAATTGCAATTCCACCCTCACCCGCTAGATGCTGGCTGCAAAACAGAGCAGATCCCCATAGACTTCCATGTTAAAAAGGCCAACTTCACAGGAGAATTAAACATGTTTACAGCCTGGTTCAAAAAAATATTTTAGGTTTAATAGTTCAAGTTTACCTTCGTGACAACTGTGGGGGAAGTGAAAAAAATTGTACCTTATCTGTTTAAATGTTATTTACATACCTGCCAACTCTCACGCATTGGCCGTGAGACTCACGCATTTGAGTGGTTTCACACGCTCTCACACCACACCTCCAATTTCTCATGCTGAAATACATACCAGGATTTTCATTTATTTTTTAAAGTTTGGTTAAGGTTTTTAACACAGACACTTTCCCAGCTTAAGGCAGCAAACATCACCAGTAAAACAGGATTAATATCATTGCAGGGCAGCGTGCATTGAGAGCCCGGCGTATGTCTGGTTTGACTAATGGTGTGTTTTAGTTGCGCACGCAAATGTCAGAATTTCCAACTTCCAAGTCAGAATTTCAATCAGATTCCCCCGTGAAGGCAGATCTCAAACTTGGAAAGTTGGATTAATCTCACCGATGTGACATAAAATTCCTGCTATCTGCTGCTTACATTAACAGTTGTTCGATGTTTTGCTGTACGACTGTAAGGCTGTGAAGCTCTAGGATCACTCAACCTTGGGATTATGTTGATCGAAGCTCCCACGTCCGATACACCATGTTCAATTGAACACACCATAAATTACCCTGTGCAGATAGCATTATTATAGGAATATTATAATCAGGGTTAAAGTGGGCCGGAGCCCACCGGAGCTGAGCTCCCCCACTTCAGGCATGAGCTCTACCACCTTGGACCTGGGCTACTCAGGAGCTCAGTCAAATGGATGAATAATTTAATTCAACCTGGCCGAAGCGCCACGGACCACAGATGATTAGTGCATGCCAACCTGCATGGGTCTCTAATAAGTATAGAGATGCTCAACCAATCAGAGCACAATATCACCCTCTGCTGGCCCCACCTTCTTCAACACGAGAACTTCCAGATCAACGGAAATTAATGTAAGGCTAAAATTCCCCGCAGCTCATCCACACCTCATCAACGTGTTCTCGGGTAAATCAGCGCTTTCCTGGAAGAACCACCGTCCACTTCAGGTCTAACTTTCAGGTCAGGTCTCTGTTATAAGTTTTTACTGCGTGGATTAAAGGAAATGATCCTATTTGTTATGAAAAATAATCTGCTAGCTACACCAATTCTCTGGTAGCAGGATGATTTCACA
>JBBBVU010000019.1:23651397-23662085 GCA_037177055.1 Atherinosoma microstoma
TCTGTAAACCCTAGAGATGGTTGTGTGTGAAAATCCCAGTAAATACTCAGACCAACAACCATGCCACATTCAAAGTCCCTTAAATCTCCTGTCTTCCTCATTATGATGCTCAGATTGAACTTCAGCAACTCGTCTTCACCATGTCTACATGACTAAATGTCTTGAGTTGCTGCCATGTGATTGGCTGATTAGTTATTAATGTTAACAAGCAGTTAAACAGGTGGAGCTGATAAAGTTGCAGGTGAATGTAGCTACATGACCGAATCAGTGTTATTCCTGCTGGGGTTAACTGATATCTTATACCTGATTTATTGTTTTTATTATTCTAGTTTTGGTCTTATTTTACATTGTTTTTCTATGTTCTTAAATTTATTTTATATCTTTAAAAGGTTTTATGTAGTCTTACTATTCAGCACTTTGGGCAGTACCTACTGTTTTTGAAGTTTTTTGTAAATAAAGTTGGCTTGGGTTGGCTTGCTGTAGTTTAGCTCCTTCATCAGATTTTGAATTTATTTTATTTATTCCCTTTACAAATCCAAAACAAGCTCACGCTGCTAGGTAACATTTTTAGCTTTTACTGGATTCATTAGAATATTGTCATATGTCTAACATTAACGCCACAGTTGTGTCTAACTTTTTTACTAAATTTTTCAGTTATTATGATTATCAAACCACCTCTAGTTACAACATGTACAATGATCAACAACTGGGTGTGAGATTTTTACCTTTGTGTAGATTTATAAAGGCTATAAACAGCCTGGTGCGATCGCTGTTTCAGAATCCTCATATCCTCAGAAGTGTGAGCAGGTGTGTGGACAGAAACTTCCTGTATCTGGGTATTTTTGGTGCACAGGGCTCTGCAGCAGAGGAGAGAAGCCATTAAAGGTTGTGACCAGGGTTTGATGTGTCTCTACTTGTTTCCTGACTCTGAAGTCTTGATTAATCGACGTGTAACACCAGCGATTTCTTTCCCTCTGTTCTAGTCTATTTCTGTACTGTTCCAAACCATTCAGTGACAGGTGTTCAGAGGAAAGTCTGATGGCTACAGATCAGCTGCTGTTGAGTGGGACTGAACTTCTTCAGGCCTTGTTACAGCATCTTACTGTATTGTTTTACTTTACATAACTGCAGACTGACTGTGTTTCAGTCAGGCCTCTGTGGGAACAAGACCATCTGTTGCAGGACTATTTGTTTATGAAACAAATTCTTCATGGCTCTTTGTGTTTTGGCTCATTATTATGCTGCAGAGTGAATTTGGGACAGACTCCTTCCTGGTGAGAGCGTGTTATGCTGGATTTCTGTGATTATTTCATCAATAATGGAAGGCCACTTCAGATCTTGGGATACTGTGCATCTCTGAAGCCTGCACAAAGAAAGGCTGCTGAGTATAAGGAGCACAGTGCACTGTTGCTGCCCTTTTAAATCTGCACTTTAAAGCAGAGCCAGATTAAAGAGGCTTGGGACCCATGGTCTTGCACAGCCCATCCTTAAAAATCTGGCCCACACAATCCATAAAAATGAAAAAGCTTCAGTGTTAGCTTTAAAAGAAATAGGTGAATCTGAGTTGAGGGAAAAAGAGACTGTAGAGCAGTTTTTTGAACAGATGAAAAACAGTGTAGGCTGTATGTAACTATTAATTAGACTACAACAGTGCCATATATGAGCTCCATCACAAAGTGTTTCAGTGTCTTAAGTGCTAGCAGCACCACACTGACAGATGACAGACATCTAGAAATGAATAATTACATCAGATTGCTCACCATTTGCATTTGTTCCCATGGATTTTAAATAAAGCCTTGAAGCCATGTTTGCTTTTGCAAACATCCTGCCAACATAATTTCATTTAGAAACTGTAAAAGTGATGGAATGGATTAAAAGTTTTTACAGCTTGTGACTATTTTTCTGCCAATTTTCTCCTTAAGGTTTCAACTGGACTCAGGCTGGAGATCAGAGGCTCTTCTGCAAGTCTTGAGGGCAGGAAGGTTGTTTTATGACTCACAATAAAACCTCTGGAGTTACAGATAGATATCTCTCTGTTTTCAGATTATGTCTTTTCAAAAGTGTGAAACTGCTGGGGATGTTTTCACACCTGCTTTTTGTCTTGGCCGTTAAATGTATTAAGGTTATCTTTTGCAGCCAGCTCTGTATTCCCATCGAGTTCTTACTAAATCAGCAGCATCACACAGGTGCTAAACTTCCACAGGCTACACTGCATCTCTTGTCCTTTCAAAGCACTGGAGAATGTTGAGCAGATAAGCTAATGGTTGTTTATATCGCTGTAATCTCATTGAACGTTATGATGCCTGTCTGGTATTAGAGAGGAACTCAAAGCTTCAAATTTCCCCGTGCAGTTAACTTGAAACAGAAGTTTTATATAGTTTTGTAAAGACTGGGGGGGGTTTGAAAAACAAGCTGGCAATATCAACTCCTCAGTGTTCAGTGTGTGTGCAGAACAGAGAACCCACTCAAATGGGGGATTGATCTCTTTGATGCAGGCTTGTAAACCTTTCTGTGCACCAGACCAATTTTAATCATAGTCATTGCATTGTCCCCTGCAGTTGCTAACATCAGCATTTCTCCTCAGAGCTCTGAAGCATATGCTCACATAAAGCCCCTCCCTCACACCTCTCTGTATGTCAATTGTTTAACCCCCTATTAGGGCTGGGCAGATCAATCCAGATATCGATAGTAACCGATACCAAGGCTAGTATTGGTATCAATCGATACTACTGTGATGAGATTGATACTTTCCTTGTAGAGGACTTTGGGGGCAAAAAGCCAAAGAATATGAATGAGAGCCAAATGAAAAGCAGGTTGTGCTTTTGTTTAGTTAATTTACATAGTTGACTATATTATTCTCAAACAATTTTGTGAGATAAAAGGGAATAAAAGAGTTATTTAAAAATATTGTTACATTGTTGATGTTATTTTATGTTGTTTACAAACAAAAATGCTAAGATTTAAATTTCTCTGTTCTACCGTTCAGTTTGTTTATTAAAAAATGTTTTATCTGACAAAAATCTTTATACTCTGTTTCAATAGATCATAATTATGATCAATAATTATTGGCAAAATAATTAAATTATTGCGAAATTTCAAGCAAAAAAGTATTGGTATCGCTGATACTTGCCCTGGATTTACTTGGTATTGGATTGATACCAAAACTTGCAGTATTGCCCAGCCCTACCCCCCATACAGGGGGCAACATAGAATATGTGCAGTACTGAAGATCTTTGCATACACTATGGAACGAGGAAGTAGGGATGGGTGGTATAAACGGTGTACAGTAGAAAAGGTATAAATTTGGCCAACGGTTGAGATTTTGGCTGTATCGGCCTACTGCTATAGCCACACCTACTTTAATCAAAAGCACGGAGCAGGTGGGGGAGGATGAGGTGCTTCTTGTTAAGGAGACCAGTGCAACATCGATCATATGGACCTGACAGAGAAGTGATTGAAATCGAGGCAGTAGCGATGTGGAAGCTCAATGCTGCAGCTTCACAGCTGATTGCGCAAGTCAAGTTGATGGGAACGGTGGTTCCTCCAGGCGCACCATGCAGCTCTTCTGAGGGCGCTCCGCTTCACTTAAATACACGGCTGTTGTATTTTTGACGCTTTCCGCTTTGAATTGGGAAATTAGGAAATTATATTTGCTATGAAATAGCCTATTATCTTGTAGTCATCAGCATTTTCGGATCCGATTTCCCACATCAGCTGATCCACTAGCAGAGTAGGGGGAAAAAGTAAGACAGCTTCACATACCCGGTGCTGCATCACCAGAAGTGTGACTGATGTGCTTTGGCTGTAACTTCAAAATAATTGTTTTAACCTCATAATAAACCGTGTAGATTGTCATGACAGTATTCAGTGTTTCCCTCATAAACTCTGCAAGATGTTCCTCTAAACCCATTTGATCTGATCCCAGAACTTAAAAATAGAACTGAACAAAAACTTGTGGGTCAGAAAGAGCTGTCTCAGAAATATGTGGAAATTTCTATTCTTTACATAAATTTGTTAAATGAAAATTCAGTCAGGGACCAGAAACACTTCATGGTTTAATTTGAGTTATTGAATATGCTAATTTGGCAACTGTCAAAATGACCGTTTTGGGCGAGCATTTAATGTTTATAAAATACCACAAAGATATATTCATCACTACAGATTTTAACGGAAGGTAAAACAAACAAACAAACAAAAAAATCAGCATGCACAAGATCTGTTAAAAATTACTTGAAAGGTTCAGGATTTTTATATAAGTTTTTATGTTCTGAAAATTACATTTATACTTTTTTAAAACGTTTATTATGCTGTGATGTGTGAGTATGTCCAGAAACAGCCATTTGGACATTTGGAAGAAAGAATATATCGCAATATATATTGTTATACCACATGCTTCAAAATTATACTGCAATATAGATTTGGTGCCATATCATCCACCCCTACCAGGAAGCACCAATCCTAACATGTAGCATACTAAAATCCCAGGAAGACCCCTCAGCTAGAAGACTCTACCAAGCATTGCCACCCAAAACAAAACTAAATTCAAAACCCCAAGCAATGATATGGGAATGCAACAAAACCATGAGACAGCACTGTCCACTTCAGAGCTTCTGCTAATGACTCCACTTCAAGCAAATCACACAGACAAAATGTCATGTGAAAGCAGAGACTCTACTGACTACAAAGATGTCTTTCTCATCCCTGTGGGACAAAAGCTCTGCCAGCTAGTAGCCAAAGAGAAGCAAAGAACAAAAAGACATAGCATATCTAAGGGCATGTCTGGGGAACTCAGATGGATTGGGCAGGAAATGCTGAAAAATGTTGCACCTTCATTTGGTTTGATTTCCTTTCACACTGTACTTTACTCAGGCAGACCTGGACATCATCATGCAGCGGTACTTTATGCTGAAGCTGTATTTATGTATTTCATTGTGGCACATTAACATTTATTGACTATTATTTAATTAATGTCACATTTAAGTACTGTAATTATTGCTAAATGTATTTATTTATTTCATTGAATATTTATTTGTTTCAGTATTTGATTTATTCCATTATGACTACACAACTCTCCATACTCCCCTTCTGAGCCACTTATGGACAGACTTTTCAGTTATCAGCTTGCTATCTGCAACTAGAATGACTCTGGTGTGCAGACCAGAATGTGTCAGCTTGTCGTTTTATTTTATACATTTTTTTTTACCATTGCCAAATGTCAGATTTTGTAGTTTTTGCATACAGCCATTGTAATAAATGTATTTTGTTGGAAGTTCCTCAAACGATTACCGTGTTTGGTGGGTCATTAATTTAAGCTGCTGCAGCAAAGGACCAGAATTATGTAAAAACCACTGGACAGATTTATTTCAAGGTCTTATTTTAAGGATATTATTATGAGCACCCTCACTGACACATGTAGTTCTTTTCTTATGCCTCTTGTATTATGTAAACTCAGTACAAAAAGAAAGGAACCAGCGTTTTAGAAAGTTTGGTCCTAAACTATGGAGATATGACAAGTTATGTTGTGCTGTGTCAGTTAGTTTTTATCTCTCATTCTACTATGCTGCAAGGATTTTTATTGTTTTTTTTTACCTGAGATGGGCTCATAATTTTGCCTTTTATGTCTCTTTTGTTCTTAGTTTATTCAAAAGACTTTGCCTTTTTTGCCAGATTCTCATTGTAAAACAGAATTTGTGCATAATTACTTGCCTGATTAAATAACAGTTGAATGAAAAGAAAAGCTACCCTAAATCAGGAAACTTAAAAGCTCCAGTGGTGGTCTGCTGACCTGGTTGTTGTGGTTTCCACCAACACGTCCAGGTCAGTGTAGGATGGATTGGTACACTTTTTCTCTTTTTTATGCGTTTCCACAGGCAAAAAGTCAGAAAAGTGCCAGAATATCCGATCCAACCTGGCTTACTTTTCTGGGACCCTTCCATTGGAGTTCCAATCTTACAGATCTGGCCCTGGGGGATGGGGCTTGAATGAGACTATTGATATTTTTGAAGGATTCATCACTTCCCATGCTACTCAGCAATAAGAACAAAGAGCAGCACAATGTTTAAATATATGGGAGATTATTTGTTATCTAAAGCCGCATGCCAAGGAGAAAGCACACAAACTGCTTGGTGTCCACCATTCTCCTCTTTTCATTCTTCTTTGTTATAATTCAACAAAAGTGTCACAACATGCTATTAGGTAGCTAATGCTTCTATTTCTATCCGGCTTATACCCTGCCTACTGGGTAAAGGGTACAGTTGGCTGGGGAAAAGCAATGGAGATCAGGGTTTACTGAACTAGACCACACCAAACTGTCCCACCCTGAGCCAGACCCTTTGTGGAAACAGAGCATATGATATACCTGCACTACTTTATCACCTGAACCCACATAGCTGGTGTCCTCCCACTGACAAACATTTAAAACAGTTCAAATTAACCAAGAATGACAAATATCTGAGCCAAAAAAAAAACCAGAAAACATCCCTGCAGCAATAACCCCTGGTGAGGCCTTCTGCAACGCTGTTATTGATTTAGAGGGAGAGGAGCTGCATAAAGGGCACACATTCCTGGAGGATACCAGTATGGACTGAGCATGTTTATGATTTTCTGCAGCTTTACCAACCCCTTCCTGTCTCTCAGGAATTGGGTGCTCCACTGAAAAGTGAAGGCTGGAAGAGATTATTTGAGATAACTTCAGGGTTGCTGATGTTGAATGCTGATTTCAAGTCCACAAACAGGATCCCTGTGTTCCTCGGGGAGTCCAGGTGCTGGGAAAGTACAGCAGTGTGGTCTCATAATGACTGCATCGTTCACTGACCTGTTTGCCCAGCAGGCAAACTGCAGAGCAGCTGTAAATGAGAGATTGCTAATGTATGAGCACAAGATTTAGGAGGCACACATCTCAAAACATGAGCTGACTCCATGATACCTTAACAAGATTCAGTATTTGCCTCTACAGCAAGAGAAATGGACTATACAGCAATCAGCATTTTAACCCTTTAAAATCCTGCAGTTTTCACCTGAAACAGGTTTATGGATAAAATACTTGTGGAGCAGCCATTTTACTGGAGCCTTGCTGTTTAACAAGAGTGTTTCTGTTCCAGTATCATCCGATACTAGAGTACAGTATGGCTTCAAAAATAAATTCCACTTGCAACTGGTCTGAAATAAGTGTTTACTGAATTTATAGTAATGATTGTAGCCTGGAATGGTATACATCATTCACATCTCAGGAATCTTAGCTTTTCAATGGCCACGTTTACATGAGTTTTAAAACTTAAAACCTTTTTTAAAAGATTCAGAATTCAACATGACGTACATATTCCGTGCTGGCGTACACATATTCCAGGATTGCCGCCTGAAGCGAGCGTTGGACTCAAGCCGCGTCTATTCAAGTGAAAGTAAAGTAGTATGCTGGTGTCCAGGTGCTACTTTAAAACTAGAATCAAAATCGAGCAAAAAATGGTTCTTACTCTGTGGTTTTCAATGTTGTGGTCGAAAAGAAAAGACGCAGGAAATGGAGTTTGTTTTCTTCCGGTAGACGTAAATACATCACAGCGCTGTTGTGTCTGAACAGCTTTCAGCGTCTAAAAAGAACACATCTGCTGGATAAGTTATGTAGGTTGTTCTAAAATGAATGTGATGGTTAGTTGCGCTCCACCATAGTTTGACTAAAAGTTTGTCAACTGGCAAAATGATAATGAAAAGATTTACATGTTGAACATCTGTTCTGTGTTGAATTCGATCTATGGTCTGAACTTTTATTTTCTGTCACTTGCTGCTATTTACTCATCGAGGCCTCTGAAAAATTATTAATTTTAAAATGTGATTATTGGTTAAGACTGTTGTAATTGGTATTGTTTTTGGTGGCAGACCGAAAGCCCAGGCGGGAGTTGAACCGCAGTCTGGTTCATGTACTCTGGAATGGCCAGCTGGCCATTCAGTCAAAGGATCATTACCACAACAACATGGGCGCATGATTAATCAGAGGCAAGGTTCTTATTATTATCAATTATTTTAGAGGAAATGTTTCTTTTTTTTTTATTGTACTTAAGTGCCAATTTATTTCGACATGTCAGTTAATGTGACCACCTGCACTTTATTCTAGTTGTTGATCAAAGAGGTGACATGCATGTTTACAGACATCAGGGAGAAGAAACTCAGACACTTTCATGTAGTTACTTAAGGTCACATTATTTGACAGCGGCAGCGACTACCTGTCATTTCAGTGTCAAATATTGAGGAGAAATGTATGTTTTTAATACATTTAATGGAGATTGCCGAGAGCTTATTTGTAACTATGGCACGTTTCATGTAGGCTGCAAGACCATTTGCAGCGCTTTACATAGAAGATTAAAAGCATAGCGGGGAGCAGAACCTTACGTTATTTGCATAGGGGGGAAAGTAGCTATTTGTACAGGTACTCTTCTTTCACGCTAACCACACTGATTGGACGCTGAAATAGGCTGCTGAAACAAGCTGGTAAAACGCTGGTAAAACGGTGCAGCGCCTCCTGGAGTCACAGAACTCGGTGGTCACAACTTTTGGTGTGACACCGGCTTACTACTCCGCTCATACCCAGCGTGGTCGGGGCCTGGCTGCTGGCAAAACTCCCGTTGGTAACGGCTCGTTATGGGCTCGACGTCCCAGCGCTTCACATGGAGAGCTAGTTCAGTTTTCTTTTACCTGTAACGTTTTTATGTTTTGTTTTTTTCATCCCCGGTTTGGCTGTGACAGCTACACTCCGCCATAATGGTGGTTTTGGCAGGTCGGTCGAGATGGACGTGTCCAGGGGAGGAGTAGCCAATACCTGGCAGCCACAGAAGTGACATTGTTAAAGAAGACCCGCTTGATGAGAGAACTGACAGTTTGAAATGTCAAATTGAATTTTGATGCAGATAACGCGTGTGGCAAAATGCAGGGCAATGAGTGGGGGCTCTTGTATTAACAAATACACAGTGATGAGAGGATTGCAATGCCACTTTGCACATTGAATTGACAATTGCTAAATGCATTGTCAAATTGCATAATGAAATTAAATATTAAATTGACATTTTAACAATTGAGTAGGCACTTCACACGTTGCATTTTTAATTGTCAAATTGCATGACGAAATTAAATATTGAATTGCCATTTTAATTATTGAATTGCCATTTTAACACCTCCACTGGTTGAATCTCATATCAAACCCGGAGAGCACAGACTACCCTTTTCCAGCTGAGGACCATGGTCTTAGACTTGGAGGTGGTGATCCTCATCCCAAACACTTCACACTCTGCTGTGAACAAATCCAAGACAGCAGAAGGAACTCCTGCACTGCTGTCCACCAGTTTTGGTACCACACATCAGGCCAACAATTCTTAGATTTAAGAATTTTGAATAGGAAGTAGCTGTAAATATCTAACCAATCACAAAAAACAGAAGCCCAGATAAAAAAAACCAATAAGATATTAAGTTCAAAGTCTGAATACAAATAAAAGCATAAAGGATTATCTATATGTGCATGAACACATTGAACAGATCATACTGGTAAATGTTAAATGATAAATGGATCTGATATGTCTGATATTAGCAGTATCTGCTAATCCAGGAATATCTGAAGAATGAGAAGATGCCTTTGTTATATGTATCAGGGAAAAGTACTTAGTGGTTCATCATACAGCCATTTTGAGGCAGATGTTTGAAGAGTGTAGATTCATTAAAGCCTAATGCTGTTTGAATTACCTGTTCAATACCAGAAAACCTTAATGAAGAAATGTAATGGTTGACAGAATCCTGTTGCAATGTAGTATGATGCTCTCAATCATTTCTGCACATTGTGCTTTTTGACTAATTAATTGTCTGTTGAAGCTTCCTGGTTGGTTTTCTAACATAAGCCGAAGAAGCTAGTGTCGTATTAAACTAATATAGATGCACAAGTGACGCTGTTGATGGTGAATCTTTTTACCTGTATGAGGATGGAAAATATAATTAGTTTTGATGGCATTATTGTAAGGTGCACAACCTCTATAAAGATAATTACCTCTGGGAACTGGAAGCAATCATGTTTATATTTCCTCTCTGGTTTTTCTTTTATGTTCAAAATTGGCCCAAATGAAATCTTACATTTTCTAATCTTTCTATTCATGAACAAATATCTAAAAACTGAATATGGACTGAATATTAATACATGTCGTGGTTTTAGTTTTCTTTTTTTAAAGTGTGTGTCTTTTTTAGGACCAACTTACTGGTTGGCATCACTTGCTTTATTCACAATTAGAAATTAGCAAAATTTGCTGATATAAAAATGTTTTTTGTTTAAACGTTTGCTGGATTGCATTGTTTGGTCCTTTGTCTTCGTAACGGGACTCTTTCTGTTGAGATTATGTTGATCAGTGGATCATAAAGAAGCATCCAGTGTTTTAACATCACCCATGGCAATTTAATCTTAAAAATAGTTATTTATTGCATTATTTAAATCACAACAATCTGGCTTTCCGGCACTGTACATGCACAGCATCTTGCACACCAGTTGCTACACAGCAAAGTTGTGTTAAAATCAGCTCTCTGCCAGCCCGAACATATTATAAAATGCATTTATGTTTAGTTTAAAAGTTTTTTTTCTTTTTAGTTTCTCTGATCTATTTTTAAATCTTCTTATTTTTATCTGGTCTTATTTGTTTTTAGTTGGAATTCATTTTTGTTTTTGCTTG
>JBBBVU010000019.1:23713302-23725081 GCA_037177055.1 Atherinosoma microstoma
ATAAACTGTTGGAAGCCCAGACTGTTAAGACAAAATTTAAAATCCTTGGTAAGAATATTATTTACATTATCCATATGAATATTAAAATCACCGAGAACTATTATATTGGGTGAGCGTAAAGAGAGCTCAGCCAGAAACACAGAAAATTCATTTATGAAGTCCTTATTAGGCTTTGGTGGACGGTAAACTGCTTCCACAATTGTGGGAACAGGACCAGGCAGCACTGAGACCATAGACAGCACGAGACCTCCTCCCCGGCCAGAGTCACGTGGTTTGCAGGTGTAAACAAACACAGGTGGGTTAGCTTCGTTCAGAGAAACGTAGTCATTTGGCTGTTGCCAAGTTTCAGTCAAACATAAAAAATCAAACGAGTAGATCCTGGACGAGATGCCCCTTGTCAGTTAGTGAGCGGATATTCAGCAGGCCGAAACTTATGGTGGTGTTGGAGGTGAACGTAGGAATAGCCGACCTAGCTAGGCTGGCAAGCACACTGTGATCAGCAGTTTCTTTTTTCTAATGTACCACATGTTTTGTTGCTAAGAAATGCAAATTCATGTGGCTACAGTAGACAAAGCAACGTCACATGTTCAGTGGTCTCAGGATAACGGCAGCCATCGTGACTCCATCACCAAGGCAACAGCAGCCATTTTGTGACGTCCTTGTTTATTTGAAATTAACAAAAGGTGATATCCTGTGTAGTTCTTTAAAGAAAACAGGTGGGTCAGCAGCAGGGCGGGTTGGTAGGCTTACAGGCAGGAATAAACTGGAGCTCCGATCGGCATCCAAGATTACTGAGCAGAAAAGGAAAGAGCAGATAGGACAAAAAGGACAACTGAAGAGCCAAATATACTGGAGAGGCCAGATGTTACCACAGGAGTGATAGCAGTGATCTAGCAGAGAGCGGTAATCTGAAATACTGAGACAGTGATGAGATGATCAATGTCAGCAAACATGTCAGTGTCTGAAAACTGCTCCTGGAATCCACACTTCCACCTGCAAAACAGACACGCCGATGCATACCACACACACACACACACACACACACACACGTGCTTGCCAGGATCTGAAGACCCATGACATACCCAGCCTTTTATACTGCCTTCGCAAAACTAAAACTATTATCTTTGTAAAAGTAGAATTTATTGCAAACATGGTTATTAGAAGAACACCAGATGAGTCAAATATTTATATAAAATGTACCATACCGTACCGTTCTCTTCCACTTATCCGGGGTCGGGTCGTGGGGGCAGCAGCTTGAGCATATATAAAACGTTTTTTTTTCAAAAAGAAAGTGTGATTAATTGTATTCCAGGATATGTTCCATAGCACATAAAAAAGCGTATATTGTCACAGTACTTTAAGAACTTGATTGATTTAATCACAAATCACTCTGCATTTTGGCAGCTCCCTCTGTGGGAACAGCGATGATGAGCTTTGGATTGAAGCATATCTGGCACATCGGGAGCACGTCATGTTGTCGAGATGTAAAGCTCGTCAGATGCTGTCAGTCATCTTGATTTTTTGTCTCCTTGCTCAGACTAAAGGTTTATTCAAACATGTGTGGATATGAACTCATGAGTAGTGTTGTATGGATTTCAGTAACCTCCAAATGCACACACACATCATGAGACGCAAAGAGCTTGATGTCTTTTACAATGGCAGCTCAGAGTTTATAGTGTTGATTGATTCTGTCAGCGGAAAAAAAGATCACTGAAACACATTTTACCTTTTTTAGGTAAAAAGTTAGCATTTTAGAAAGTGCATGTAAAGTTAGACATCCTCTGTGCCAACATGACATAACGTGAAGGACTGACTTCTTCCAGAATGTTTCTCAGGTCATTTTATTGTCATTTTTTGTGTCACTTTCATGGCTGCTGAAACCCACAACAGGAGAAATGTTCAAACATATTCTTTTCACCAGATTTATAAATCTGTGTCTGTCTTTTATACATGTACACACCCATTCTTAGCCGAAAATGGTTACAGACTCCCCGTTCACACCATTTGCAGCACAAGATACAGACATGAAGCAAAACACAATGGTTTCAGTCCTGGAATTGTTAGAGTCCTGGAAAGTCTTTGCTCCAAAAATGCGTACGAATGTTCCAATGAATGCAAGAAGCCGGACATTCTTCCCGAGTAAATTAGAAATCAATATTTAGAAAAAGGTGTATGATGTTTTTTGTAATCATTCACTTTCATTTAACAGGAACCTTCGGTTTTATTTCAAAAGCACCAGGCACTGGATAAAAAACTGTTAAATGTTCTGGTAGTGACAAGCTGATCCAATACTGTTTCTTACTGTCTTACTGTGAGAAATCAAAGGAAGATAGAAACTCAACAATTAGTCCATGATGACAGGATGACAATTACAGCCGTCCTGGTGAAAGCAGTCATCTACACGAAAATGATACAGTTCAATCACTTACCTTTCTCCTGATGAAATTTCCATAAATGAAAGTGGATTGCAGATATCATGGCACATGCAGGCCGGCTTACATCCAACACATTGTCAGATAATATTTGGTTCTTGATATTTCACACTGGGGGATGAGATGCATCCATAAGCTGCTTTTGTTGGCGAATGGGTCATTTGAAATGCCACCCATACGAAATGATGGAGCCACAGAGAATGCTTCCTTCTGCTACATAGAGATAGGGCTAAAGCACCATGGCTGAGCACATTCACTGCGAAGATTCCCACCTGTCCGCAGCATGATCACAAGAGGGGGGCTGTATTTATTTACAGGTGTAATGGGCTTGACAGGAAGGAATAAGGCTGGCACACACGGATGGATCTAAATGGTTCGGAACAGCTTGAACGGCGTTAAGATTAACCCCGTGAGCTGACGCGTCTCTATCACTCTGTGTCATCTGGAATGAGGGGAGAGCTCGGTGTTTGCCTCGTATCTATCATGCAGCGCTGGCGACAATAATCAATCTGACATGCCATCTGCCTTAGCTTCATAACCATCTGCATCTGCAATCACTACCAGTCATGCTCATTTTCCTCCTCTTATTTCTCCTTTTCTTCCCTTTCTTATCTGACTGCTCTACCTCTGACTTCCCCCGCACTCCTCTCCCTTCATCCCTGTCATCTCCCCGGATTTCTCCTCCGCAATCTCTCTCTGAATGCTGTGTTTCTAATATCAAATGTGGCACTAATTAATGGAATTGTACACAGAGAATAGAAAGCAGATGGCTTCATTACACAAACAAATATAATCACATCCAAAACAGTGGCACATTCAGCAATGATTGCTGCATAATAAGCCAACCCGCTTAATATAGAATACCATTATGGATGCTACTGTTAAGTGACAGAATATAACATGTTTTCAGGAACTATTTTTCTTTAGTAAAAGAAAAACTGTTCTCTGCATAGGTGATTGATGTTGAGACTAAAACATGTTTTTAACATCTGGTGTCCAATGACGGTATCTCTGTTACACTTGACTGTAACCACATTTATGTTGCAGAAATGGTGCCGCAAACCAAGAGCCTTACACATTCAGAGAAAGTCTTTCTGTATGGGATTGCATCAGTCGAGAGCGCAGGGATTTCCTCTCCCTCACTAAGAAATTTATGTTAATCAAGCTGTGGCACAAACAAGCGCTCAGAAAGAGCACTGCATAAGCAAAGAGCCCCCTTCATCACCCACTGCAACAGCAGCTCATGTGATTCAGACTAATTCACCCACATCAGCAGACGGATGCCCCGACGCATCTTCATAATTGGAGTGTTCTCAGATCTAATCTAAGATGTGCTGATAGGAATCTCCGCTCATCACGTCACCCGATGCACTGCTGTTTGTGATGTTGGTGTCTGTTTTGGGGTAGTGACATCAGATTCAACATCACTGGTTCAGACAGGAACTTTTGTTTGTCTGTTTTTGTGTTCTATGTGTTCTTAGGGTGCATTTACACCAGCTTTTTTAATTAGAATCCTTGTCCCTTTTCTCGTAAAGTCTGCTTTGTTGGGAGATTTGTGAATGTGCAAAAAAATTTGACTACAAAACAAAGTGCATCATGGGCAAACACAACCAAAACGTACGCAGGCGAGGGACAATGGCTCATGGTCAAACATGGAAGAATTCGGGAAATGTTTTGATAGAAATATGATCAAACCAAGACCACTAAATCTGATGCAGCTCCATATTTAGCTATGTACTAGAAACCAAAGTTATCCTGCATTAACCAATAGATGAACGAGTTGCCTTCCTCATTGTGTGTTTCATCTTCTCCTTCAGTAATTCCACATTCTCTTGTGGAGAGTGGAACATGTTATTTAAAAAGTTTGATTTGTTAATGTACCCTTAGTTATGTACACTCTGCTCTCTTTACTCTCCATGGCCCTTATTTATCAACAGTTCATAGAAACTCTCCTAAATTTAAACATATAAACTAAATTTTGAATCTTCAGAAATACAAAAAAAATGTGTATTTATTATAAACCCATTAGTAAGTTGCTGATATATTCCGCCTGGAAAAAGTCATGTGCACAGATTTACATTGTACGTTCATTTGATAAATGAGGACCAAAGTGAGAGAAGGATGTTCTGAATCTCTGAGTAATACTAACATTGTGACAGAACCAGAATTTTTGAAGCAAAGCCTTTTTTTTTTTTCTTACTCATTTGTCATGATGATGTAGCCTTTGCACCATTTCAACCTCTCTGTTCTGGTCCAAACCGAGAAGATGAGGCAGAAAAAGGCCCAAGGCAGTGCAAGCAGAGTAGAGTATTCTGCCCCTAGGCTGCATCTCTCAAGACAAACCCATTCTCACTTTATTATTATCAATGCTGAAGTTCTGAAATCTTCATCAAACGATATCAATTCTGCTTTCTGGTTATGAACTGGTAAAGGAAACATTATTGTTTGTGTAAGGATGAATACAAAAGCTTTAAAAAGGAAGAAAAACAAAAGAAAATTTACATAAAACTAATAAAATATAGACAGCATCCATAGGTTATGCCTTCGTCTTCACTGGTTTTCCTACTTGTCTTATTTTTGAGCAGCATAACCAGTATTTTTTCTACTACTCTTACTAAATTTAAAAAGAAAATTTGGATTTGAGTGTCAAACAAACAAAAAGTTCCAGCAGAGTTGTATCAGTCTGTCAGCTACAATGAAAGTTGGCTATGACTTTAACAGAACTTGGCCGTCTTCTGCTGTTGATGTGATGCGTGAGTGTGTACATTGGGAGGCTAGATGGTAATTTTAGCTTTGAACTAAGAGTGTCCTCTGGTAAGCTAACATTATTGTAAAAGCCCTCACAATGCAGGATTTAGGACGAATCATCTTTATTAGGCATTCAGAGAACCACATGATGTAGCAGCTGTGAAACTTATTGGGATGCTGTCGTTCACCAGTGCTTGTAATTCCTTATACGTCTTCTGTTTGTAGCCATTTGTAGCCATTCAAAAACATCTCTAACAACTCCAAAAGGCAAACACACACAAGTGACCTTTGATTTAGCTGCTCTTCACTATCATTATATTCTTTTTTGTATTTATATCTATCTTAGGATTTGAATGTAGTTTTTCCTTTTTATCAAATCTGAGCTTTTCACTGAGATGAAAAGCTCAATCATGGAAAAAAGCAGCTCTTTTGGTCACAAAATATTACATATCAGAAAAAAAAATATTATGGCTCTTAAAATGGCTTAAAAATCGATCAGTCAAATGCAGATAAACAGCAACACAACAAATGTCAGCCCATCATTGATCTGGCAAAAATGCAGAAAAAATTACTTTACCCCATGGTCTCAAAATAGCCTTGGAGACTCTGGCCTGGCTTTCTGTTGCCATTTTCTTGGTGGGAGCTTTATGGAGCTAAGTCATTTTTGTTTATTTAAAAAAATAATGTTTGAAATTGAGAAAAATTAAAGGTAGGGTAGGAGATGTTTTTCAGGAGCATTTTTTACTATATTGCTTAAAATCCCCCTTCACACCCCGATTGCAGATAATTAATTAAATCCAAAAATAAAAATTTTAGTCACCTATGGAACGGACAGGACTGAAAAAACACCATCCAATCATTTTAACCGGCATGTTCTAAAAGTTTGGATGGTCTGCGCTTTTCTCTGCTCTGTAGACGGGGCTTCAGGGGGAAGTCTGAAGAAAGGGGTTTGGACTTTTGAATTGTGTATTTTCAAAATGTAGCTTGCTTGTGCCGTTTTTCCAGGATCTCCGACCCTACCTTTAAGTTGAAAATGAAAGTCAAGTTTTTATTGTGAACTTGGAAAAACAAATAATTGGATTCAAAATAAAACAGAAGTCTGTCAAATGTCTTTTTTTTTTAAATCAATTTGAATTTTTTTTTTTTAGATTTGTTTCTATCAGGTTTAGAATTTGTGTTTTCAAATTCAGATTTTTTCTGTAATGTTCAAAACCTTCTTTATAGTTTTCAAATTTTTTTTCAACTTCTTTTTGGGGCGACAGTGGCTCAGGTAGTAGAGCAGGTCGTCCAATGACCTGAATGTTGGCAGTTAGAAACCTGCTCCCCCCCCAGTCAACTGTCATTGTGTGCTTGGGCAAGACACTTTACCATCCTTGCCTCCAATGTTGCCATCACTGGTGCACCCAATTGTAAGTCGCTTTGGATAAAAGCATCTGCTAAATGACTGCATAGTATAGTATGGTATAGTATAATATAGTATAGTATAGTGTAATATAGAACTTAAAATCTTTTTGTCAAACTTTCAAATTCCTGTTTTTCAGTTTCAAACTTTTTGCCCTGAACTGCGTGATGGGCGGGGCTAATGAAGACAGGGCTGTGGAATCGTGACAGACAGCACATCACAGGAGACTGAAGGCATTTCTTTTATCATGTTGCCTTCAGGAAATGTGGAAATGGACATGATCTATTAAACACCTCCTACACACTTTTATTGTATGATTGATAGAGAAGACAGAATGCAACACCAATATAGCTCAGTTATGGAAGCAGTTTCAGCCAATACTGTGTACAAACCATGTTGTAAGAGCAGTTTTACTAACCACACGTCAGAAATGGACATTTCCCACACCACAACGTTACATGTGTTGTACCTCATTTAAAGATGGCATCCTCTTTAGCTAATGCTACCGGCATGGGACCACAGATTGAGGCAGGCGTGTATGTGGCGTTCATGGGTGTGTTTTACAGGTGGAGCAGTAGATTCCAGCAGCAGGTTATCAGACACAGCTGATATTATTCATCTCATCACTCCTGCAGTATTTCAACCCCACATTGTTGTCCTCACTCTTGTGGTTACATCAAACCTCTCCATTATATTTGATTCCTCGTTGTTCCTTGTAGATGCCCATCTGTTTTTCCTTTTTTCAAAATCCCTTGCTGCCATCCTGCAGCTCCAGAATTCCAGTCATTTTTTCCCTGCCTGCTCTCCTGCCGATCCATCCTGCCACTAATCCCATTGTTTTATTGAGGAACCAACATAGCCCAACATCAGGACTCAGCCATCTTCATCTTATCTTGTGCAAAAATGTTTTTACGCATGAAATACGCACAGATCTGTGCGCAAGAACGGTTGATACATGAGGGCCCAGGAGCAGAATCTGCACCACGGCCGCTTCAGGCAATTGAATGTGTCTGCAGACCCAGAGACCTGAAGATTCAGACAAGCTGTTCTAGACCCCTCGTCCTTTCCCGACAGTGTCCGACATCCAACTTCAATATCTAGTTTTCACAACAGTTGCACGTTTAAAGCTTTATAAGAAGTTAAAATATTAAATTAAACGTTGCATTGCACCCAATAAAAAATAATATTTAATTGCTCGTGAAGCTTCAAACTAAAGAGTTCTCCTCTGGAGAATAAATTCTACTAGTTTATAGGTTTAGTTAACTCCCAATACCACACTGGTACAGCCCTGGGCCTGCCGGTCTGACAGGGCATTATGCAAAAATGACTGTGCCAGTGCTCGCAGGTGATTGGTTGCTCCTCCAGCTTGATTTTCCTCCCCCTGGCTCTGCTCCACCCTCCTGGATCCTTGCTCCTTTAGGATTGGCCACCTCAAGCTCAACTTCCTCTGCTTGGCTCTGCTCTGCCCTCCTGTATCATCACTCTTTGAGGATTGGTCGCTTACCGCTCCGCACTTCCCCGATTGGCCATTCTTGATGACTCCCTACCAAATAAGCACCACCATGATCACCATCAATCAGGGCAGCTGTGTTAGATTGATTCACAGTTTGCCACTCTGGGTTGGGCTGAGCTGCTTTTGCAGCATTTTGGGCTTTCCCTGGTGGGATGTGCGCAGAAAACCTCCCCTGGGAGGCATCCAGGAGGCATCTGACAAGAAGCTATAGAAGCCACCTCATCTGGCTCCTCTTGATGGGGAGGCACAGCAGGTCTACTCTGAGCTCTTTTGGGATGACCAAGCTTCTCACCTTATCTCTAAGGGAGAGCCTATACCCCTTGCAGACTGCAGAGGGAGCTTGTTCTGGCCGCTTGTATTTGCAATCTCATTCTTTCAGTCACCACCCTCAGCTTGTGGCCATAGGTGAGGGTAGGAGCATAGATCCACCAGTAAATCAAGAGCTTTGCCTTGTGGCTCAGCTATTTGTTTCTACAGAACCAAATTAGGTTAACCAAACCGTTTCCCAGGATAACAATACAACATTTAAAGATGGAAGTTCTGTTGGGTTCTGTCCTCCAGTTGTAAGATATATTTTAGTTTGATATGGAATCATTTAACTTGTTTTTTTTCTGAGAGAGATCTCTATTTAATCTCAAATCATTTCTCTTTCCATCACTCTGAGGAGGAAAACAGTCTGTTTATGTTTGATTTCTAAACATGTTTGTGTTACTATACAGTCAGCCACGTGCGGTGAGCTCTCGGGTTAGTTAGTAGGCAGGTGATTGCAAATTAGGGCAGGCACAAAAATGATAATCTATATGTGTAGGCAGGTAAGTGCCTGCTTAATATAACAAAATCAACATCGTAAGACACCATTAAAAAAAACTTTAAAATGATTCAATAGCAGTCCCCAGACTCTAACAATTAACCTTACATGACAACCATTAGTGTAATATCATCAATAGATTCACTGCAGCCCGCACACAAGCTTTGACACACACTCATCCTGCAAACCAGCCTTTCAGACCACGGCCAGCGGCCAAAGCTCCACATCAACGCTTGAACTTGAACAACACTTCAAAACTATTATTTCTGACAGAAACGTCCTTCTTATCACAAGATGTTTCTCCTACAGCCATCTTAATTCGTCCGCACTGTTTTCCTTAAATGCATTTCAATACATTTTCACTTTTTTTTTTTTTAATTATCACAGATCAATGAGAAAAAAACATTGGGATTGTATGTAAAAGATCAAATAAAGATTTTTTTTCATTTACTGCAGAGAACATTTATTTTAGGGTAGTCGGGAAACTAGGAATCAACCTGGACCAGGATTACAGACAGGAGCTGCACATTTTTCTAACATATGAGGTTATATTTCCATAGGTTTAAATCCCACTAATTTGATTCTGGTCCAAAGTCCTCGCTCTGCTCAGCGGACGCTGAGGTTCAAGGACACTTCATCTGTGGAGCCAACAGGCAGCTACCACTCATCCACAGGGAAGCTAGCTTTTTTTTTTTTGCCTGGGTTTGAGTAAAAAACTTGTCCAAGTTGGTCATTTTAACTTTATTCTCAACATGTCCTTTTTTCCCTCCTCCGTTGCCAGCCTCTCAGCTTTACATTACCAACAGCCCTGATCTTCCATTTACCACTGTGAACTTTTGCCGCTCGACGCCGGGTGTCAACCAATCAGAGCGACTCAGCGTCATGACAAAGGAAAACATCCTGCAGACCCGCGTCTCGGGCATCAAGAACGTTTTTGATGCTGGATGTCAAGCGTCTGATTTACCAGCGTCAAACATCCAACTTTGAGTGTCAAGAGCTTTTTTGGTCTAAACGCACCATTACTCTGCAGCTTCTCTGTCTGGCCAGGAGGAGGCGGTGTTAAGTCATTTTTATTGAGCTATGAAAAACACTAAATGCACTCACTTTCAAGCTGATAGGTACTACAGGCTATAAGAAATTATATTTCGAAATTATTTCTAAAAAATTATTAATAGAAAAGAAATTGAAAATATTATAAAAACTAATTATAAAATGGTGTGATTTTATTTATTCCTTTCAGCCTTGGGTAGGCACTGCCTACCATGACTGCACACCATACAGTCAATTGAGGGAGTTTCTAATTGTAAATAAAGGAGCATGAGCATGGTGCTTTGTAACAAGTGGAATTTATCAACAGCTTTATCATTAACGTGCGTACGACTGGCCACCACACATTTCATAAATACAGATTAATTTTTTTTCTTCTGAACATTCTGAATGGAATTCATAGGATGGGATTTAGGACAGTTCATACCAACACTTGAGGGCCATGGAGACGAAAGCTAACTTAGTCAGTGGCCTGATCAAAACCACATGGTTTACAGATGAACAGGCAGTGAAAACAGATCAGGTCATGAGCGGAAGATGAGCCACAGGTAGAAAATATCTGTAATCAGTTCCACTAAGGACCACCACATGTGCTGGAAAAGAGAACAGACAAAAATGTGAGGGAAATGGGAAAAAAGGATTAAAATTTTAAACCCCAACCCTCCCATAATATGCTCTATCGCTCCATGCTGCACTGACAAGCTGTGTCTTTTAAAACAGCCTAAGACTGAATGTCCTGGGTGACAGCTGGAGGTCTGTTTCTGTGTTGTTTTCTTTGTTTAGATGCTGGAGACACAAGGAGACCCAGCAGGATTCTTCACATCAATCGGGCGTATAAGCAGCCTAACTTGATTCAGCAGCACTTTAACTTCTCTCCAACTCTCTCTTGTTATGACTCCAATCTGAGTTAGCCAATCTTAAGCTATGAAGACTGAGACTGAGGTAAAATTGATGTTAACAGTAGCAGATTCATCAGATTATTCCTCTTGATTTTTAGCACAAATGTGGAAAAATGATACTGCCAAAATGTAAGTATTTACAATGAAAACAAACGTGTAATCAGCTGTTTTTCCTAAATTTCATTGAGCCTGAAATTATATTGAAGTATCTTAATAGTGTAAACATCCTGAAATAAATAAACATTTAGACAAATGCCTGAATTAATGTCATATTGCTCAGAAGTGCAAGGTTAAAACTGAAGGGGCCGAGAAAAGGAACCCCAAATCCCTGAAAACAACGTTTCCTGGAAAAATCTTCTTGTGGTTGAGATACAGTTAAAGTGTTAATTCTCCTACCTCAAACTTCCTGAATGTATTGGCTAATGCGGTGGCCTGCAATATCATTAAATGTGCTGATTGTATGTATATTGTCAATAGTATGGGCTGTGTCATTTTCATTAACAATGGCACAGAAATGCAACTAGGAACACTCAAATAATCTCATATTGCTTATTTGAAAGGTTTTTGTTCTTATTGTGTTTACCCTCTGTGACACAGTTCACTCTTGGAATTATGTCTTGTTTTGTTTTTTTAAGGCTAACCTGCAGAGTTAAATGCCTTTAACAACGTAATAAAGAAAACTGACTCAGGTTCAGACTAGGACAAAAAATTGGCTGGGAGCCAAACACTCGCCCAGGCCAACCCAACTCATATGCTGCACACATATGCTCACACGCGAGTGCACAAACACATGCATGGAAACATTGGAAAAATGAAGCAGAGGAACTGATTTTGGAAGCATTCTGGTCCACCCCCTGACCATCTGGTGGCAGTGATGCACCAATTTGTTTCTGCTAACCGCCAAAACAAATAAAGAAGAATTTATATATA
>JBBBVU010000019.1:23763953-23778524 GCA_037177055.1 Atherinosoma microstoma
AAGAAAGGAGTAGGCCATGACTCTTATTGATACCGTAGGGCATTCCATTCTTGATGTATTAAACCACCACACACACCCCCATATATATATATATATATATATATATATATATATATATAAAAATGGTTGTGTTGTTTTTGTATGTTTTGTTTTATTTTTGACTTTCCTCCCATATAATTAAAACTAAATCTAAATTGTTCATTTAGGCTTAGTGGGTTCGTAAAGGCTGATTTACTGAAATTTGAAATTATTCACAGGGACATAAATGTATAACAATAATATATTTAGCCCTCTATTTAACAATCTTTAAATAATAAGTTGACAGTTGAACAATTTTTAATCATTTTAACAGTTTAGGCGTCTCGTTCCTGATAGACGTAATGTAATAAATGGGCGAGCAGCCCTGTACCAAGAAGGCCGCCGTATTGGCATGTCTCTCTAGCGGCCAGCAGCGTTGGATGCGGCGTTAGGTATATAAGTCTATGAAAGAACAGTAATATAGACATTGATGGCTGCTCGCTGTCTCGATAGCTAGCTAAAATTATGCAATTAAATTGGTCATATCTGTGGTTTCAACTATCCTGCTGAATGGCGTCCAGACAGAAACTATCAATGAATCTCCAAGTTCAATGGCTCAGAATTATTAGGGGATATCAAAGAAGGACTCATGCTAACATGGAACTGGATCAGGAAAAAATGTTTTTTTGAGGCACGTGTCATCTTTATGCCTTTTGGAACAGAAATGTTGTGGTTACTTAGGATACAATAGAATTGAATAGAATACAGCTTTATTGTCTATGTTGCGACACAATGAGAAAACCATTTAGCAACATCTCTCTCAGCAGTCACACATACATACATATACATACAGTCCAATCAAAATTTAATAAACAGTACATTTCCTGTCACTGTGTAGGGGTGTGTTTGAGCTTTTTACTTCATACCTTTTAAATAACTTTGACCAGATGGTAATATTAATTAGAGCGTCACAAACATAGTGCAAACTTTGAAGATCAGTTTGATTATCATTTAAATCTCACCCTGTGTTGTACCGCGGAGGAGGCTGGGGGTGCCAGCAGACAATGGAAAACTCATTTACTTACATTCACCATGTAGCTCTTCCTTGCAGAAAATGAATATGTCATTAGCCCGGTTAACCCCAGACGTCAATTGTTTTAAATCCAGCCTGTGTTATATGCATTATGTAAAGCAGTCCTGGATCTGTGCTGGACCATTACTTTAAAGCATGGACTTTATTCCACAATTAATTTGAAATGATTGCTCACAGAGAACAAAAGAAAACCTAATCTATTTTTGATTTACACGTCATATCGATTTCATGCTTGCATGACTAACCTGGCTTGATATTGAAAAAAGACCTCAGTTCTTCAAAATTAATTATCCTCTCAGGGATTTTAAATGTTCTACATTGTTCGTTTCATGTCTATGGAAGATCCCAAGTATGGTTTAAAAGCTCTTTTGAGAAAAAATCAAATGGAATAAATGTAAGCAGATCTCTGAGATACTCAGGAGCAGGGAAAAAATAGACAATGTTTGGAAATACTGACGTAGTGAAAAATTATTTCTATACTTATTGCGAGAAAAAATCAGATTAATGCGTATATACCCTTATTACTTAAAAATAACTTGGAACCACTGATCAAGGAACAAAGATCCATTCTTCATCAACCCCGTTGTATTTTGTAAAAATGTGTTTTTTGATACTCAAACTTTTATTTCACTTCATTCCATAGAAGAAATGATCAGATATACCTCAAGTGTAAGGAAGGAAGTTTTATTTATATAGCATCTTTCACAAATGAAAACCACAAATTCCTTTACAAGAGAATAAAACAAAAAAAAAACATAAAGAAGACACAGTAGATCATAAAAACACGTGAACATACTCACAGTCAGAAATACACTAATTTGCTCAAAGCCAGCTTGAATATAACTGAAAAAGTATCAAGTGATTTTTAACAGAATCAACAGAGTTTAAGCATCTTAAAGAGAGAAGCAGCACATTCCAGTTTGGGTGCCACCGCCTGAAAGGATCGGTCACCTCTGGTCCGAACGTGTCTGCGTGGAACTACTAATAACTTCTGACCTGAAGACCGAAGAGCAAGGTAAGTGAAGATGAATAAGGTCAGACATTGTAGAGAGGAAAAAAATTCCACTGAATCTGTGAATATATGCACACGATATATTGTTAAACACATCCCCATTATTCATGCTTCTCCACATTCATCAATTTTACATTCATTCACTTTACATTAAAGTCATTTAGCAGCCATTTTTATCCATAGCAACTTACAAGTAAGGAAGCAAAGTGGGTCTTTGTGTTGGACAATGACATTTTGACATATAGGTTGCGATTTGAACCAGCACTGTATAATTTACAGACAATATGGTACTGTATAGGGACATTTAGGGTGTCAAAATACTGGTAATAACCATAATGATGCTGTGTTAATAACATGTTCTGTATATATGGTGGTATTGTGAACAAGCTAATGTGAGTTACAACCTTTTACAAAGTAACAGACTACAGGGCGGTATAGCTCTTTAATGTTAGTTGCCAATCAGTGTTGGGCAATAAAAAGTCAAGGGAAAAGACAACAAGAAATAGAAACCTACCAAGTCACTATGAATCACTGTGTGGTAAAATCCTGTGTGAGATCTCAGAATAGACCGAGATGCTTTTCATTGCTTTTTTATTTTTAAATCGTTGCAATGACATATTATAACAGAGTTCTGGTAGTCTGCAATGAGGGCAAAAAGTTAGCATCAAAGGGGGAAAATAAACAGTAACCTCTCATGGATTTCACCACATTATAGAGTAAACTGAATTTAGCTTATTAGATAGTAAAGGTCATGTTACGGATGAGATTCTGCCCTAAGTAGTATTCAAGTATCTTGGGGCCTTGGATAGTACTCACCAGGTTGAAGCTTCATTTAATCATTGAGCCTCTTCATAGCTGAGGATGTAATATCTCTTAGAAATGTAAAGAGCCCGTGATTTAAGTAAAAAGAAAAAAACTGTTGCTGGAATATATGCTCCACACCAGCTAATAAATACTGCACCAATCTTTTGCTTAGTAAGGATTTGCATTCCTTTTCACTGCTCACAAAGTTTGGCTCTTTTGCTCATTTCAAAGTCTTTACGGCACCCCACACATATTTTGAGTTTAATTAACTTGCCAGACAAAAAGACAAAATGTGCAACTGCAGGTTAAATGTGATATTAATTGTGTTTACTAATTAAATTTGATATTGCGACGATTTCATTACCATGAATGCCTTTTGGTTATTAAAATAATCATCCGGAAACCTGATATTATGACAGCTCTTATACCAAGTATATTTCTCGTATAAGTATAAGTCTCGTTTGTGTAGATTACTTTTTTCAGTTTACTTTTTGAGCTTGATTGAAAATCGGGTTATATTTTAGGTCATGTTTATTCAGAATTGTAGAAAATCATGAAGGTTTTGCATACTTTCAAAAGCCATTATATGTGAATATGTACACTTTATAATCATAGCACTTCATGCAATATGAAAGGAAGGCCTGTGCATGTAATCTATAATTAAATAGGATAAATAAAGTAGACAAGTATCAAGAACACTTCTTGTGCCCCTGAGCAGTAAAATCCTTAAACCTGACATCTCATTCAGTCCTCACAAATTTAGAAACATTACTGAATATAGAGGAGGGAGACCGAGGAGGTCAGAAATTGGATTAGCCAGTTGGATGTGATGATAAGGTGGGGAGGACAGCCTATGCTGCGCCTCCGTGGCCTCTGATAACAAAGCTAATCCATCCATCTTAACCTCCCAGCCTCTGCTTTGATTCCCCTCATCAAACATCCCACTGCCTTATTGTTAGCCATGTTTGCTGCCTGTCCTGCTGCTGCGGTCTGGCCATAACTCTTCACTCTGCAACGCAGTGAATGGGTCAGCTATTAATTTAGGTGAAGTGCCACTGTGTCTGTGCCTGCTGTTCAGCTCAGCAAGGCGAGCAGAGCTGCTCGCTTGAGTGAAAGAGACATGCTGCCTGTCATCTTTCACTTGCCAGGCACCCACGCTCCTCTGGGCCTTCTTCACATGCACTTGACTTCCAAAAGTGCCCACGGTGACTAGCAAGACAAATTGCAATATTACAGCAAAACTATCAGCAGGACATTTACTGTGGCCAAGACTTAAACTGGACTCATCAGTCAATTCGAACAGACAGCATGTCGTAGAGGATGGAGGGCAGAGAGGGGGGGAAAAGAGGGAGGTGGCAGCGTGCAACATGAAAAGATGTGGGACATCTCTGGAAGCACAGGGTGTTTTACTTTAATGAGATCTGGCAGTCTGACTTCTTTCAGTTACTTCTGATTTTTCTTCTTTACCTGACTGAGCATAATCTTAACATTTGAAAATACTGGAGTTTTCTCTCCAGTCTGCTTCTGTAATTGTCTTTTGGCTCCCTGATCATTATGGTACGTATCTCCCGTATTAACTGCACCTCTTCTTTGTTGACAGCTCTGAGGGCAGCCTTCCTTCTCCTGAAGAGGGCTTGGATGTCTTTGGTTATCTATGGGCTTGTTGTTTTAGTAACTATCATTTCAGAGTGGGAATCCAGATCATTTAAGTCCTCTTTTCTTTAGTGGCGGGAACTCTCATACAGGTTGAAGGCGGACAGTGTTTTATCCAAGGCGAGATTGAAGTCACCAGATATAGCAATGAATGCACTTTGGGATTGTGTCTATAACTGCACTGGCAGAGAGGATGATGACGTAGAGGTGGGGTATAGGAGGGAGGAATATGAATAGCTATATTATAACATGGGAAACTCATGTGCCAGATAATATAAACAGTGTCAAAAAGCACACAATCTAATAAATGGGCAGCAAATTATGTCTTTGATGGTGATTCGAGCATTTTATTACCCTCTATGTATTTTCTCCAGATTTAGCATGCATGGGGCATGGAATTGTGCGACAGTCCTGCAACTCAATGGCCCACTGGCAATTTTCAGGAGAATTGGTGGACAATTGGGTCCAAACTTTTTCCACACTTGCTGTTTACACACGTGTTTCACAGTGGGAGACTTTCTGCTGGAGACGTGCTCTCACTGCTGGAAATGTGAAGGAGGTGGTGAGGGGGGATGTTTGTCTAGAGCACACAAGGGGCAGGACATGATGCAGAAAGTAACATACAGCTCAGCTGAAAAAGAAAGGATTAAGCCATGACTCTTATTAATACCGTAGGTCATTCACACAGGCAGTAAATATTTGTTGCTACATTCAATCTGTCTTCCCCACTAATTTTCAGGGAGGGGTGCAGACTGAAAGTTCCTGACAGTCCTTAAAATCTGCTACTTGTACCCCTGTTGGTACTTGTACTCCCTTTAATGGTATGGTAAAGAGTTTTCAGTCTCAGATCTGGAGTGAAGTTGACAGGACCGCTTTAGGTGACCTTTTTTATTTATTTTTGGGCAGGCGGGGGGGGGGGGTTGAAAATGTCTCCTGATGTGATCATGCCAGTGTGATCACAGATCCACGGATAATGCGCTGTCATAAGATTGAAACAGAAGGATGGACGGGGAGTCAAATCTTGGACTGAAGCAGACATTTGTATGACTGTTTGAGACGTAGGAACATCCTTCTTATTGGGGTCATAACAGTGTCTCCACTCACTTACTTGCTGTCAACATTAACATTTAAAGCCCCAGTGTGTAATAATTACTCCGACCTAGTGGTGCGCTAATTGAATGCAGACAACTGAGTGGCGCCTCGCCGTTCAAGCGTGTTATTACCACAACCGAAGCCCCAGAGAGTCACAAATGTGAGAATGTCAACATCTTGCACAAGTAGGAGTGTCTCATCAGGTGATGAGGCACAGAACGTTACATAATTTTGTTTCCTTATTGATGCCGATAAGTTACAAGCATGCCCTCCATGTATTTGGTACCAAGCTACTGCTAATAGCTAATGTCGTCATGTGAAATCGTTTATTGTGACCTGCAGACTCAGAGATCATCTGATGAAGTGAGAGGAAGAGGAAAAGGAAGACAGAGGTAGAAGTAATCAAAGCAGCAGTAGTGGACCTGTCAGCGCTACAAGAGGAAGATCCTGGGCTGTACGGAGCTTTTCCACTGTAGGCTAACAAATTAGCTTTCTGTGCCGTTTTATACAGCAAGTAACAGTAAATTATCAGACTTAAACTGAAGGATAAGGTAGCTGCTGGACTATCCTGCCCTGTTTCCAACATAATACCAAAATAAACTTCACTGTTAGATTGAATGAACTTACCTGTCCAGCAGAAAGCTGCAACCTTCGCATCAGTTTTCATGTCCCTCTCCCTCATGAATTATCTCCATCTGGTAAACTCTACACTGATGTAGACTCTTGTTTTCTCCTGGTTATTAATTCGTTTTTTTTTTCTTGGCTATTTTTCCTCCCTCTTGTGGGGCAAAGAGTGTCGATGGCCCTCCATTTCAATGGAAAACGGCAAGTTGAACGATCCACGGTCGTCTTTGCTTTCTCCTCCTCCTCCGACAACACATGGGGATTCACAACTAAACCGCATAGGGCTAACAAATTTGTCTCGTTTTGACTACTGTATTTAAAGATGGCGATGCAACATGGCAGCCTCCAGTAGGTTGCACCACCACCTATGTATTTATAAATAACTCATTTAAGCTACGAGAACACTTTCATTTAGATGCAATTGTGACTAGACTAAGATAAAATATGTATTTATTAAAAGCCAAATTAGTAACACACTGTAACTTTAAGTAACAATTTTTTGTTGAAATTAACTTTTTTTGGTCGTGGCCAACGGATGAGCCAGATTTTCTTCATCTTTCTTCTTAATCAGTAGTTGCAGTATTATAACTAGCAAGCCATTGCTGTAACTGTGTGACGCTGTTAAGATGGTTTGGTTTGCCTGAATAAAATGCAGTGTTAAAGCAAACCAAACAAAGGTGTCAAATTTTCTAAATTTCCCGCCCAATCAAGCCAAGTCCCCCAGGTAATCCTTATGTGCGTGTACTTAATGTCAGACATAAAGATGGTACTTAGACAGCCTACTATCTTCTGAAGTGGTACATCTAAAGGTTTGAGAACCACTGCCAAAGAAAGTTTCAGGACTCCAATGCATGGGTAATAATGGAGGGTTTAAAGTAAAACAGATTCTTCAGAAACGTTGCTCACATGCAAATATAGACGCAACGGTGGACAGTAACGGAGTACATTTGCTTGACTACTGTACTTAAGTATTGAGTATTTATTCTTTAACTTACAACTTTAACTAGAACTACATTTCAAAGACCAATATTTTACTTTTGACTCCATAACATTTCTAGGAAGCTTTTTGTTATTCCTTCCTTTTAGGCTCAGCATAGCTTTGTAGTCAGCTGTTGATGTTTTTTTTTTTTTCAAAAATACAATTGGCCACACACTGTGTTCTTCGCAGAAGGGAACCAATCACCATCACCACTCACACTTGGGATGGATTTGGAAATACATCACCCTTCCTTCTGTGTAGCAAGCTCTCCCGCCTTCATTCAAACAAAACTCAGCAATATAGACGGTAGAAAGTCAAGCAGAGAAACCAGGTCACCCATGGCCATATCTCAACTCCATGTTTGAGACTTTGGAAATGAGAAATGCTTCATATAAGTTTAAAAGTTTTCTGTGTTCACCAAAAAAAAAACAACCTACATTTCTGTATTCAATAACTCACAATCCAATCTGAGAAAGCACATCGAGGTATGTAAGCAAACCTTATTTTTACTCCAGATAAACAATTTAAATGAAGTTTTTTTAAGTTGAAGTGGTTGTGGTTTAATACGATGACAGATGATTGGCATACAGTCAACCATTAGTGCACCAAGCTTGGTGACGACTGAGAGGAAAACAGCCTCCAGACTCTTTACAATCAGTACGTTCTGTTATTTAAGGATTTATTTTTGACCAAACAAGAGGTTTGTTGATTTAAATGTGTGTTCCAAGGAGATAATTGGCTAATTAACTTAATTAGCTGTCGGTAAAAGAGATAAACTTGAATTCTGAAGGTATAAGGTTATATTTTCTCCATATAAAAACGAGTATAAGAACATGTAGGCTAATTCCTGATTTAGAGAGTTACAAGAGTCTGTGACGTCAGGGCAGCAGTGGCTCAGGTGTTAGAGCAAGTCGCCCCGTGATCATAAGGATGGCAGTTCGAATCCCACTCTCCTTCATCTGTCATTGTATCCTTGGGCAAGACACTTAACCATCCTTGCCTCCTGTTGGCATTACTGGTGTAATCAGATGGAAGTCGCTTTGGATAGAAGTGTCTGCTAAATGACTGTATAACAGAACTTGAGTGAAATTTTGACAGAGTAACTTTTACCTGTAGTTGAGTAAGATTTGACCACAAGCATCAATACTTTGACTCAACTTTTTTGAAAACTGATTTGGTCGCACTTCCAAAAAACTTCTTTTTTTAAAAACATTTTTAGTATTGAAGAAGATTTAAAGAGAGGTACTAATACTTAGAGTAAAGTTAAATAATGTTATGTTTACTTAATGAAAGGACATTAGCTGGTTCCATGAGTGTATACAGTAAGATGTAACTCAGTAATTTGCATGCTCTAAAGAACTGCTAATGAACTACATTAATCCCTTGTTTCAATATATATCTACAGAATCATTCAGTGATACAAGATACGTGATAAAAATATTGTGGAGTCCCTTAGCTGTTGTTATACCTTTTGGAAGCTAAGCTTGAGTAATGCAGCGTAAATAAAGCTGTCAAGTAGGGAGTGTCTGTTTCATTAAAGTAAATTTAGTCTGATTAGACAAATTGATGTGGTCAGCATTGCTCTGCCAGACTGCATCCCTTGACTTTCTTAATCAGCCTGCAGAGTTGTAGCCTTTTATGGTCATTAGATGCCTGTAATCATCAGACTGCGAGTGTCTCCAAAGGCTGCAGTGTGTTCTTTTGAAGTGTGACTGCTGCATTTCTTTGCTCAGCCTCCTTTAACATAACGTGTACTGCAGAGCAACCACCAACCCCGTTGTGAATTAATTCATTTTAACTGGAATATTCACTAGTTGGTTTACTGAAACTGAATTATAGCAGAGAATCAAATCATGCTGGATGATGTGAAACTGTCATCAATAAAAACCTTCCCATCCCTGTGCCCCCTCAGAGAAATACCCCCCCAGGAAGCCGTTCCTGAAAGCCGCTTCCTAGTTTGAACATCAGTTTTATTTTCAGCGCTCTTTGCCCCTGTCTCACCAAATCCCACAACAATTATGACACAGATAAAGTGTTCTGAGGAGGAGGGCTGCTAATGAAATGCGGCCTTTAGGGCTACTTTTCTAGTTATGTGTCAGTGCAGTATTGCTTCTGGCTAACGGCACGTCACAGCTTACAGTACAGTCAACAGCCAAAGACATTAAATTAACCTTCATGAAAAAAGAAAAAAAAAAACTTTGAGCATGCTTTGTTTATTCTGGTTTTTGTTTTGATGTGGAAGACATTTTGCATCTCTCAGAAGGAAACCTTTCTTTATTCATGAAAGCTGTTTAGACTCTATTGTTTTTCTCAAGGACAAAACGTATGTGGATGCACGCCGGCACAGAGGAAAAATTCCATTCTAAGTGAATTTACTGAATAATTGCTTCCAGCATGTTGAAGCAAGGTGTGTTAATGATCCTCTGAGATGCTGAATGTTTCTGTTCAAACACTTCCAAAAAACACTAATCCAACCACAACAAGAACAGAGTAACTTGGACCTTTATATAAATAAGTTACAGAATTATATCAGATATGACTTATTAGCCAGCCATGACACAAATAGAAAACTATACATAAAACAAAGTATTATTTCATAGTACCTTCAAGTTTTAGTCATACAAAAATTACAACAAGAATACAATTTATTCATGTGGCACTCTGATCCTATTAAAATAAGAAAATGCCAAACTATTGGGCTCCTACTTTTCCCCTAAAAGACAAGACAAGGATGCTTTATAAGGATATCCTGACCTCCATCTATCAAAAGATCTGATGCAAGTGTACTGTAAGCCAAGACGCTACCCACTGAAACATTTCCATTTCTACTGTGTACTTTTCTGGTGTGACAGAGCTGTCATCATACATCATACATGAAGAGCTGCTGTGTAGAAATCAGTTTGTTTTACAGAGGTAAGTCGAGATGGCACGGCAGTGGATGTGTCAATGTGTAGAAAACATGGATGGAAAATGTTCTTGTCACAGAAAACTTTACTAAGAGTAGATGAATATTATTTATCTAGAAAAGTGAAAGAATCGAGAGGGATGTTTCTGCAATGCTTTCTTCATGTTAAAAATGCCAACCTCTGATCTCATGTCATCAGACTTAATTTGCTGTAATAGCACAGAGAACATAATTACATGCATCAAATGAGTTGTATGCACACAGATTTTCCTTTGGATAAACATTGGTCTTCTCAGTAGCAGATATGCATCAGGTCATACAGTTCCTCACGTAGAAATGTCTATTTCCAATTACAGGATTTGCTCATTTCTCAGCATATTAAATGATACATTTAGTGACATACAGTATTTGTTGCAGTCTAAGCTAAGTGCAATCCAGTGCAATCCGTTGCTGTCCCACACACACACACACACACAAAAAAACCCTGCTACAACAATAATTTTCCTCTAAGAGGGATAAATAAAGTATATTTCATTTCATTTCACTCCCGTCTCATCTTTTTATAGTAGGCCTATATATTCTTACAACCTGAACAATGTGAAACTGGTTTTACCCTAAAGCTGATGATTTTATCAAATAAGAACAGAATACTGGTCTCTTACTAAGTCTGCAGGTGTATTGTAACTTGGGACACTCCGATATAATTTTTGTTATTTTATTAAGAGGTCTATTAGATTTGTAATGTAAATAAATTATATTAATAAATGACTTTGATGTATGGTATTGTTGATATTATTATTCAATATCCTTGAAATAAACGTGTATCAACACAAAAACAATGATTGCCACATAACTTTTTAAATGATTGAATAGATCAAATCAAAGAGTTTCTATTAAAAGTAAACTTGGAGTTGGACTTATGTTAGGAAAAAACTCCCGACGAACCACAGACACTCAGATCAGGTAGATGTCAAAAGCTTTTTTACTTGCAAGGAATTCAAATTAGCCCGAAGGCCAAAATGAAATAACGCTTCAGTCAGTACAACTCCTATTTATACACACATGCCCCTCTTTAGTTAACGTCAACGTAAACCATCCCAATTGTGACTATGTTATCTTACACCCCCATTGAGTACCATATGTTAACCCCCCGGGGTGAAGAGACCAGATAAGCAGGAAGGCCATAAAGTCTTTTACAGATGCCATTAAAACGGTGAACATAAACACAACAGTAACCACAGTCCTGGTCTGAAGTCATTCAGGGGTCTCGAAGTCATTCAGGGTTCACAATATCATAAATACAAGATTTTTCCATCACATCAGTAATAATTTTATAATCACATTGCGGCCATCTGAGATGCCTAAAAATTCCCACCCACGGGTGATTCTTTTTTTTCATCAGTAAAAGTACAAATACCATATTTGATTTTTTAAGTCGAAAGTTTGTCGGGAAAAAATTGCACTGGCATCTTGGTGACTCTGATGTGTACAGGCCAGAATTGCAAATGGTGCATCTTTAAATAAAATGGCTAAATCAAACCGTGTAAACCAGAAAATATTGTAATTGTCATAATATTCTGGGATGGTTTGAGTGGTAGTTGATGTAGTAAGGTTGAAGAAAAAAAAGTGCCTTTGTGTGTGTGACAAGAAAAGTAAAGTGATAAAGTAGTTTTACTTTTTATTTTACTGCATCTCTCTGCACTGATAAAGTAGAACAAAATCTAAAAATTCTTTGTCTATCCTGGGATCCAATTTTGGTTTATGAAGATTTAAACTTTTCATATATTTTCAAACCAAACTTCCCTAAAGTTGTTCAGGAAGAAGAATCAAGATGTGCAAGATAATAATAAAGTATCTGGAAAAGAAAATATTTATACAGTTTGTGCTTTTGCTCAGGTTCCATGATGAATTCTTAGGTATTCCAATATATATTTAAATCTACAAATCCAGCTTTCTCTTTTTCTGATTTTACATATTTCATTACAGGGAATACAAATGCATCTCACAACGCACAAGATAAATTAAAGTGGTTCGATTGATATTATTAAAGTTGTTCCGCATGATGTGGCATTTCAATGTTTGTAAAGCAATTCTCATTTACTTTTCATTTCCAAGCTTTTTCATGAATATGTTAAGAAGATTCTGTGATCGATTACATGTTTAAATTTTTATCATTAAAATGCCTCCATATTAAGTTTAATATTAGTCGTGTGCCAAAAAAGGGGAAAAAAAAATTTCTCAGCTCCTTTATTATTAATTTAATTTCAATTCAACTTTACAAATCAACAACATCTGTTTTAGTTACTGCACTTCAGAAATCAATGTATTACATGTATTACATAAAGCTACTGGTTTTGGTTGCAGTCAAGTACACTCTATAATGTGTTGTGCTAAAGTCTTGGGTTGCCTTTGTTTATTTATGTCTCAAACAGGAAGTGACAAACTACAGTTGGGCTCCCAATGAGATTTATTTGTAGGCTATCTGAACATATAACCTCTGTCTTCCGCCAGTGGAATGATTATACCATCCCGACAGCGAAACAGTTATTAATTCTCAAATATGTCACAGCCCTACAATTGAAACAACTCCACGGTCTATCAGATTGTAGAGAGCAAAGCTGGAACTCTGCCAGTACCAGTCAGAGTGAAACACTGCTATTATCAAAGTAAACACTTGGCATGAGAAGTCTTTGAGAGGAAAGAGAGACATTACAAGTAGGAGAGTAAGAGAGAGAGCAAGAATGAGACCTTCAGGGCTTGTGCAAGAGCTATAAAAAAGTGAGTTGTCGTAGCCAGTGAGATAGGCTAACTTCGTTTACTGTGGTATCTATGTATGCCATTGTCTTATACAAGCTCCACACTCTGTTGATCTTCATCAAAATACAGGCAGAATTATAACTATGAAGCACCACTAGCATCTTCTCCACTGGTCATCAGATCCATAGGCACCATAAACAGACAGAGGTATCAAAGTGGTGAAACTGAAACAGACTTTTGTAAGTTTTGCAGCATGACTGAGAAATGACCAGTGGGTTAATGAAACCTGAATTACCAACATGCATTTCTAATCATTACCATTATCTGGGAAATTTAACTCATACCCAAGATAAGTAGAAGCATTCTTTATAGTCCTGGATAAATATTTTCCTCACAGTTTTAGCCTGTATTCAAACTTAACAAAATTGCACATGTTTAAATCTAATTTGTGTAAGATGATTATATAGAACCAGCGCCCCCATTCATTTAGTCTAATCATCTTCTGACATGTCAGCACGTATTTGTTATTGACAAAAAGAACCTATTCTACACATAATGGTACCAAATAAATCAGTTATCAAAAGAGTCAAGTAGGTTTTGTGGTCATGAAAGAGATTTCACAGGCTTTGAGCTGTGTATTGTAACTGTAGTTATTTGATTTGACAGGTGAAGCTTTGTGAATGGGCTTCTTAACTTAAACACTTCTTTATTAATCTATCCATCCAGATCCCGCCTGTGGTTAAAGCAGGCCAGTAAGGTACTTTATATGAGTCAAAGGTTTTCCTTCTGTGTCCTGAAGTGTTCCCAGACCTTGTGGGATATAAAACCCATCTTCTGTATCCTGGCTGTGCCTCAGGATCTCGTCAAAGTTTGAAATGCCTGCACAGAATAGTAACATAAAAGCAGTGAGGAAGCTTTTGGATCAAGTGTCCATGCCCTGTGAGTTTAAATGCAAGCATTCTTGACAGTATGAGCTAGTTTGAAGGTAGATGCAGTTCATGCTTGAGAATATTGCTCAGTTTTGGGACCAACGTTTAGTTAATTTTCTATACAGTAAAGAAAATAAATGAATTAAATAGCTTTAAAAAAGAAAAGCAGGGCTCTTAGCAGGGTTCTCAACATATCTTTCAGCCCTATGCAACTGAATCAGTGACAGCTGAGGCTGGGCAGTTCAAGCAAGATATCCAGTGTTTTTCTTGTTTTTTTTTTAACCTCTGGTGTGTGTTATTACCAGGTGCCGGTAAAAACAAGGGAGGCTATACTATAAAACAAGACAACAGTTGCATAATTTAATGACTATTTAAACACTCTAAAATCCCAGCTCATCCCTAATCTCAGTTTAAGGATGGTAAAATCTCCCTGCTCTGTGAATTTTGTGCTCCATTGATTATGTGGGTAAGGGTATGATTACGTGCTTACCCATTTATGTGCATCAATAAGAGATAAGGTTAACACTTACCAGGCTGATGAAATCTACAGAATAATACACTTCACAATGTTATCAAGTTTCCAGGCTGAGCTCATGAGTTCTTCTGCTTGTAGAGTATGAGTCTACTACACTGTAAAAAATTCCAAGTTGACTCAACTTAAAATAATTTGTAACCTCGCTGCCTTAAAATTTTGATTTAGGCCAA
>JBBBVU010000019.1:23800668-23816500 GCA_037177055.1 Atherinosoma microstoma
TAAGGTTGAATAAAGACCTAAAAGTGAGTTAAGTGGTCTCCTAGTGTCTTCCCTGCGGCAGCGGGTCATTACAATACAAGGACAACTTTCATTTAGCTAATATTATCTGCATGAAGAACCATTACTCAACTTAGTCGGTTTGTTTTGGAGAAAACTATGACATCAACGGTGTTATGGTACGTTTATTGACGGCTCGGGAAAATACGTTGCCGCATGTTAGAACAGATTAAACGGTTTACTTTTTAAAAAGAAAAATTTAGACAATATAAAAAGCTAAACCGTGATCAATCAAACTGTAAAACCATTGTAATTATCTTGTGATTGAGAGAACTGATACGTGGAAAGTTTTATGTTATGCTTAACACATTTTTACACTGATCTGAGTGAAGTGGTGAAATATCCCACATCCTGGAAGTCACCATCATCCGCTTTACTCTCAATTCACCCGCTCCCACTTCTACATACATCTGACTATGGTGAGTATGCCATTAATTTTTCCCCAGTGAAATGGTAAATTGATTGAGTAAAACTATTTTTAAAATGTGTGTTATGTTATATTAATTGAGTTTAACCTAATTAAAAACAAAATAGTGACAGGACTTCTAGTTTTTTTTTCTGTAGGCCGACTTGCTGATGACGTTATTAACCGTTAGCTAGTAGTATGAGGAGAAGAAACTTCAATCGTGAACTGATATTCTTAACTTTTCATCAGTCCATCCAAACTCTTAACTGTCTTTAACAGTATTTTCTGACTGAGGTATTCCAACTACAGTAACAGTGTACTGTCCGGCCCAGTGGGCACCCGACATATATCAGTAAGTTTTACTTTATCATGGCGTATTTGACCAGCAACTCTTGTGACAGATTAAATTGTTCAAGAAGGTTACATCTTTGCTCAGCAACAGTGCCACCCCACCAGTCTGATTGGCTGAGATAGGGCATGCAGGCTGAGATACGGTAATGTGTCTAAGCTGACAGCCAATCAGAGTAGTGGCACGAAACACCGACATTGTGACAGCAGCAGTAATAGTGGACATTGAAAAGACGAAGGAGAGACGATAGTTATCGTACAAATAATTGTCTCAGACGCAGAAGGTTGACACAGAAAACCAGCTTTTAATCAGCATTGCACTGAAGCATTTGTGTTCATCCTTCCTGGCAGAAGCTCTACATCTCATCTTCTCCGAGTTGGTGGCAGTGCTTAAAAGTGGGCGTGTCAAGCAGTACAATGACATGAAAACACAAAACGACCCGACATATAACTGATAAATATTACAGTAGCATTCATGTGTAAGCCATGATATTTATTATCCATATTTATCCCTCTATTTATACTATCATTTATTCATTTATTATAATAGTTATCACATGATCATTATTTTATATGTTTGTTTATTTTATTAATTTAAATATGTATTTTAATCATTAATCATTTGTGGTTGCTCATGCTGGCTTTTTTGAAAAACTTCAGTCAGAAAATCCCTTGGTTGGTATTTTGTTGTAATTGAGAAGATAGGGTTTTCTAATACTAATCTGCTGTGTCGTTTCCCTGTTTCAGACACATCTTCATACTTGAAATATGCAGCAGAGAGGATGGTGGTGGATGGAGAAAGAAGAAGATTTTCCCGCTGTGTCCAGTGGTTCCCAGAGTTTGGGGCGCTTTTCACCACCAAGCAGTTTTTGATGCAGCTCAATTTTGTGCAGCTTATACTAAAGCTCATACACTCTGCATTACATACTGTCCTTTTGTTAATCATTTAGATACAAAATAAAGCAATTTCTAATTTTACTGAAATGTCTTTATTCACCTTCCTGATCTTGCTTGACCAATAGATTTCTTCCTGGCTGTATGTGTGACAGCATATTTGGTGTTTCCATGTAGATGAGATCTTTTCAAGATGATTGTGATTGCTATGTCTTATACAGTTAAGTAGAATTATGTCAAATAAGAGAGCCTTGCCCGTTTTAAACAGTAAGATTTAGTGCACCAGTTGACACAATTTTGAACTTTGGTCAAATATAACACAAAGATTTTACAAATAAGCACTTTGTTTAGGGTTTTTTGCTCTGTGTTTCATGACAATCCCAGTGTTCTGCAAACCATCTGTTAATGTATCTAAGTGTTTACTTTATACTGTTGAACATGTCAATACTTTAATGAAAACAATATAAAAATATATATTTGTGTTTCAAAATATGTATAAAAGCAGGGCTTCGCACTTAAGTTGAAATTTTAACTCTTAGATTTGGAAATATAAAATAAAATCAATATTGATTTAACGTTGGCAAATTCACCTATGTTGAAAAACATGACGTTGAAAAGACGTTGCTCATTCAACGTTGATTAGATTTACAAAATTCAATGGTTATTCAATGTTTGCACCTGACGTCAATAATAATCACGGGGAAACAAAAAAGCAGAGTGTGCGTCTGCATTGGGGAATAGGACACCACCCGTTCACATGCCATCAAGTGCAGCCCCTCCCACAGGGACGGGAGAGAGGAGCAGAAGGCCAGCAACCACCCCCCGTCATCAGGCTCGATCACAGCCACTGGAACAGCCAAGCGACTTCTGAAAAAAACACAGCTGCAATGACCAACGGACCACCACGCTGTATTTCAGATTAGCAGGGATGTCAGACTATGCCAGCCATGCCAACTGCCAGCATGCAGCAACCAAGTATACATACTGAAGGGAAAACACCTGACTAAATACAAAGGCACTCTGCTCCGCCCAGCAATCAGTGCCATAGGAGCCACACCTTGAGGACGCAAAGTGGTAGGAAGGAAATCCTACCCCACCACTTTCGGTAATGCTTTTTATCTCCATCCTGCTGTTTTTACTTATTTTTTGTTAGACGTCTAACTAGCCTGCCCCCTTAAATGATATTGTGACAAAGTTCATTTTTTTGCATCTGTGGGGACAAGGCACTCTGCTCTGCACTGTTGAAAACAACCTGGAGCTACCTGGCTAATTCTATTAAACTCTCCTCCAACAGAACCAACGCAGCCGGCCCCCCAGGCAGGATGGTGGATGATGGTCTAGTCGAGGCATAGCCCTAAAGTCAAGCCTGTGGTTTTGCCACCTGTCCATGTTTCTAATCAATTTCCACACTCAGTGACTGAGGAAACAGCTCCATATTCAAGCTTTGTATTAGAGATGGCAGAAACCAGCCGGGGGACCAGAGCAAATGTATGATCCTACCTGAAACAGCTGGCTAAGGATAAGCAGACAGTAACGTTATTCTTCACATCAGCAGTAATGTCGTTGGAGGTTACTGAAGTCAATGTTGCTCTAGTATGCATCTTAGGCAAAATAGTATCGGACTTGTCTCTGGACAGTGTTCTCTGGACTCCAGCCAAATCTGACATGTTTGATGATGTCATCCTACAACCTCTGGTTTCAGGGGTGGTGTCCAGCAAACATGTGCAACATAAACCCCGTTTCCACCAAGAGGTCCAGTTTGGTATGATCCAGTTCACATTTTCATGGGTTTCCACTGGCAAAACTGGGAAGGTAGCAAAATATCCACTCCAACCCATCCTACTTTTCTGGGACCCCTCTAATAAATTCTAAGTCTTACCCATCTGACCCTCAAGGGTGGAACTTGACAAACTGCAATTTGTTGATTAGTCAAAAGAATTGTCACTTCCCAAGCCAATAAGATTAAAGCGGGAAAAGCGGCTTGTTTAAATAAAGGGTGAATTTTTGGTTCTTAAAAGCCACATGCCAAGAAGAATATACGCAAACTGATGGATTCCGATCATTCGCAACTTTTGTTTCCCTGTTGCATTATTCGTTGTTACGATTCAAGAGAGGCATTGAGCCTTGAGATATCGTGCTTTTACGTAGCTATTCCATAGAGAAAAGCTGGTCTTATTTAGAGGGACAACATTCAGCCCAGGTTGGATGGGGCAGCTGTCATATCTAGAAACATGCACAACTTTATCACCCATCCAAAACCACTATAACCAAGTTCTGAGAAAAGGATTAAGAGTTGTAAACGTACACACTTCTTTGCAGCTTCCAACCTAATGCTACTCTCCAAAAACAATAATAACAGTATTTTTTTATTGTGCCAGTTCACAACAAAAGTAATCTCAAGGCATTTTTAAAAATGCAGTCCAATTGATTCCTTAAAAGTAAGATCTCATTAAAAAGAATAATTTATTACACCATTGATAAAGAACAAGCATGCATAAAATTGATATTCCCTCCAGTTACATAATGACACTGTGCTTTTATGACGTGGGTAGTTACTGTTAACTGTAACTCTGTAGGGTCATGCTCTATCTGCAGCTTCTAAATGATGATGAAGGTAAATGGACTGTACATGTATAGCTCTTTTCTAGTCACATGACCACTCAAAGCGCTTTGACACTTCATGTCACATTCACCCATTCAATTCACCCATTCACACACACACTCAAACAGCACTTCCACCTTTTACATACTAAGTGCTTTTACCAATCACACACATTCATACCCTGATAGACACATGAGGAGGCAAATTGGGGTTCAGTCTCTTGTCCCAAGGACACTTTGACACGTTTTCAGGGGAAGCCTGGAATCGATCAACTGATTTTCCAATTGGCAGCTCTTCCTCCTGAGCTACAGCCACCCCAAGGAATGACAACTTCTTTTTTTCCCCCAGCTCGTAATTTCAGTTGTCACTGTAAGGGCAATAAAATGTTCCTAAACAAGAAGCTAGTCAAAGCAATATTTTCAGCTGCTGGTATATTTCACACATCAATGCCACTTTTAATATGCTTCTTTAAATTGTTCTGGTAATATGACGTGCTGTTGAAAGAAAACTCTGCCTGAAAAGGCTTTAGTCTTTAATTCATGTGTTCGTTAATATTATGCAAATAGGAAAAATTCAGTTCCATACCGTGGCTTCTCTGTTACTGTTTAGTTATTTTTTTTATGAAGTTCTGAGGAATATAAATGTAAATTTGACCTGTTTTTGAATGAATGACATAATTTCATCTGTTATACAAAAATATTGACAAGAGTAGCTTTAAATACCACAAAATACAAATGCTGTATATGGGGAAAAATATCTTGTTTATCTTAATTAAAACAAATATTTAAAGCATTTGTTTCGGGTCTCTTGGATGATTTATGCACTAGAGAGGATATTTTGCACACTATGAATTAATAGGTGAATTCATTTTTAACTCACACACACCTCTGGAATCATGTATATACTTATATAATCACTTGCACATACACATCAAATTGACCCTCACATTTCCACACGAGCAATGTCTCGCATATAGACAAATGAAATTCACACATGCATACTACCAAAACCCCACGCACACACATACAGGGTATACCTTTTGAATCAACAACAGTAATGAACATGATGTGTAATGTGTGCGTGTGAGCTGATCCTATTGTAAATGAAAAGTATAGAATATTGTAGCATGCAGGATTTCAGATGTGTGCGTGTGTAAATTAAAAATGCCTTCAAAACTGCACATTGCAACACGTTGTTTGGTGAATGAAATCACTCTCTCCTCACTTTGGTTAAGCTGTGTTTTTTCCCTCATGCATGACAGCTAAATAGTGTACAGTATTTGCCAATACATAAGCAAATCCACGAGCACACATTGAAACACACACAATATAATGGTGTCTCAAGGCGGTTTAGGTGTTAAGAGAATATCAAAGCCTCAGAATAGCATGCTTCGCCTCGTTTTCTGATCTTCTTTCAAGACCTAGTGTCTCTTGATGGTTCACAAGTTATCTCATGCCTGTCTGCTCTTCTCATGACCTTTTCAAAGTTATACATACAAAATTAGATTTTTTTTTCTTTCTGGAACGTACCATTTGAGAGCAATTCCATATTTTACAAGACACTCAGCAGCACTCCATGGATTTTCAAATGTCCATTGAGACATACCGTGCATGATATTTCTTCTTTCCTCATCATTCTCCTGCTTGTTTCTTTTCTAATAACCATTCCACAGTTCAGTTCTCACCTTACATATAATATTGGGCCAGGATTTCAATTTGCTGTTTGACCTTTTCCCAACTACATTCTTTGACAAAGTGCAAACTGCATTGTGCTCCCAGGACTTTCATTCTGGGTGCTGAGATTCTGCAGATGGAAAAGTCAGTGTAAATTCTTGGAACTAATATATCCTATTGTGCATCATGTTTTTGATACCTTGGAAATATTTCAACCTGAACTCTAAGAAATACATGAAATGACCATGAGGCACAAGTTACATTTTCTAATGCAGAAAAAAAAAGGTTTTAATGTCTTTGTCCTAATTTCATTAAATTACAAAGTTTTGTTCTCTAATAACGTCATTTGTGTTGTGGCCTTTCTCCGGACACTTCATCCAGCTCATCTGGGGGGATACTGAGGCATTTCAAATCAACATAGTCTTTCCAGAGTGTCTGGCATCTTCCCCGGATCCTCCTCCCAGTGGGATGTAACGGAACACCTTATTAGGGAGGTGTCCCGGAGGCATCCTAACCAGATGTTTGCCTTATGTGTCACATGATTAAGGTAGCCTATCAGATGTAATGATGCTGCTGCTGCTGTGAGTGATGAGGTTTTGTTTTGATATTTTACTGATTTGGTTCAGGTTGTTGTCTTGCTATATGTTGAGTTATGTTTATCATATTACATATATTTAATTCTTACATTAAATAAATGCGAACAATTTTATATTAGTTTGCAGTTTACTTTATCATTTTAAAAACATTTATTTTTTTAATTTTATTTATCATCTTATTTAATTTACTCATCAGTATAATAGATTTTTTAAATAGATTTTTTTCAAGTGTTTATGTTCTTGAGTTTTATTCATATTTCATATTGCTCGTGCAATAAAGATATTAATGCACACTGTACAACCACAGTTATCTTTTAAGGGGCAAAAAAGTATCCATATTGGTTTTGATATCGGTATCGTATCAACAGGAAAAATTTAGGTATTCACCCATCCTTAATGACGAGTTTTCCAATGATGTATTTGGTTAAGTGAAAGCCAAAGTTTTTATTTGTCTCTTTTCATTAACAGAGACCTTCAGAAGTTTAGTTTCAGAAAACACTTGAAATATTTGGTATAGAAAATCAAGCTTTTTTTCCCTTCAATTCTTTGGAAAGTATGTTCCAAAATGACTAACCTTTAGAGTTATAATATTATTCACAATCTAGGACATTCATAAAAGCTTCAACGAAGGCATGAAATGCTTGATTTAGGGTCAGCACACAGTCTATTGGTCAGAGTCAGGGTTAGATCACAGATAATAAAATATATACACACATGCAAAGCCAATCACTTCAATAACCTTGGAGAAATAAAAAAAAAAAAGACAACGGTTTATTGAAGAGAAATTGGAAAATTTACAATTTACAGAAGGCAATAGCATATAGTTTTTTAACTGGACATAAAATATTTTCAGTAATTGCTTGTGCATAATTAAATTATGCACTGCTGGGGTTTTAATACAATGTACCAAGTCCAGTTTAATTAGATAAATTGAAGTAAAGCAGGATTTAATGAGGTTTGTAGTCCATAAAGACAGGTATTACCCCATATTAATCATGTTTTCATAGCAACAGTTCAAGATTTGATCTGCAAACACATGCAGTTTTTAAATCCCTATAGGTAAGTGTAATTTCAATTCACTACTGTGACATAAAAACCAGGCCAAAATATTGAAGTGCTTTACTGGATTTCATTACAAACTGTAAAACATTTTTAAAAATAATGAAAAATAGTTATAGACAGTCTATAAAACTCCTAATACCGATAGCCGATGGTTATCTGAAAATAAAACGCAGCCCATTGACAGCAGATAGCCCAAAACAGGATTGGAACGTGCCATGCACGTAGCAGCGCCCATAGCAACTATGTTAGCAATGATCTCGTAAGACCTTTGAGAATCTTTGTAAATAAAAAATGACTGTTTAGTTTTTTATTCAAAAAATTAATTTGTTTTAGGTCCATCGGGAATGAAAAGCAGCACATTTTGCTCATAGTTACAGTTTAAATGTCTTCATTTTACATAGTTTTTCCTGAAAATTCACTGTAATGTTGAGAATTTGAGGTCTGCCAGCGGATTCCCGCCGGATGGGATTGAGAGTCTTTCTGTTAGTGAAATGTCATGTGCAAAAGATGCTGGCCTCTGAGAGGCTGGCATCTGGTGAGAGCAGACTCCCAGTTTTTTCTTTTTGCTGCTTCGCTCTCACAGTGCTCAGTGGTGATGTGTCGTTCATGAATGAGCCAGGTCTAAGAGCTAAGTCTTTGTAGTGAATGAGAGGAACCGATTCCTGTCTAAGACAGCAGACTCTTTAGAAGGGGTGGGACTTTGTTTTGAGGGGCACACCATGCGGTCAATTCCATATGAGGAAGACTCGGATCATAGCACCATGTAAAGAAGGAAGGGCCTCTAGAAGACAGGAAGTGTCGTAGTACAGGCCAGGTAAACAGAGTACTGGAAGCCAGATTTAAATGAAGTGAGTCATGAAAAAATTAACAAATTAAAGTATCATAATGTTCATAATGTTCAGACGTTGGCCTTTATTTACTTGATCTGCTTGGTGTGGTTCTGCGTTCAGTTGTTTGTTTAAAAATTTGATTAAAATGTTAAACATAACTATAATTTCTAATGGAAAAAATTTACAAAAAATAAGACTTATGAAAAATAAATTAAAAAATGTACTTACCAACAAAGAAACCATGCATTATTGCTAGATAGCTTGTTCAATGCAAGCTCCTTGTTGGTTTGTTCAGCGTCCTACTATACTTCTTGTTAATACCAATATTTGCGGTGAATTGATAATAGGAGGATCAAATTATCTTTTCATTGACCTAAATGAAACCATCCACGAGTTAGTGGTCAGGTTTCATTCACAATCATCGGATGACGTAAGAAAAACTTTCGTAGTGTACCATAGTTAAATCAGTAATGAAATGATAAAGATAATAAAAACATTGTTATCTATTTTATGCTTTTACGTTTTTTCAGAGCCAGAAAGGTCCTGCAGACAAAACATCAGAGCGCCACCATTGAGTAATCGTTGCCCTGATGGCCTCAGGATTTTGTAGGATATGTATGAATATCTGTGCATTACTTTTCATAATACAAACCATTTGTGAATGCAGCCTGACCACAGTTAATTTTGTGAAATTACTATAAAAATATTAAAAATATGTTTTTTCTGTATTAGAAAATGTAACTTTTGCCTTTATTTTGTTGTTCCAGAACCAGAAATGTCATGCAGACGCCACAACAAAACTCCACCATTGACTTAACATCGCTCTGATTTCAGTGGTCCCTGCATGTAATTTTAAACAATTATGTGCTGCCAACACGTAAATACTATAGGTGTTGAGATCTTGTGGTTATTTCATGTATTTTTGTGAGAGCAGGTTGAAATATTCACAAGTTGAAGAAACTAGCTTCCACTGCATTAGGTTAGAGATGTAATGCGTCTCTGCCGCTGCCTCACCAGCTGCATTCTGACTGTTTTACATGACCAATGGCGTTTTCATTGTGCAAATGAAGCTTGGATCATAAATAAGCTTGTTAATTTTTTGCCCTGCTGTTTGTGATGACAAATCACCCGCCGTGTAAACATTGTCAACAGATGGTAAAATTACTCAAGCAAGGGTGTGCCTGATACTTCTGGGAGGTGTAATGGTAGAGCTGTGTCTGGCAATGGGATGCTAAGTGATGCAAGGCTCCATTCTTCTTTGCTGAGCCTTTGCAAACAGCTCCATACATCATACAGCACCACTCCTCAGGCAGATGGAACACATGCAAGTATTACCTCAGACGGATCTTGTCAAAAGAAAGCGTACGATAGATATGCTGCGGTCCTCTAGCTTAACAGCCGTCCCTTCCCCCACCACCAACCTCGACTGATGACTTTCTCTTTTGTGGCCAGATTACCCTCTTATGGATTAAATGGCAGCGAGAAAACAGCCTGCATTGTGAACAGGATTGTGATTGCCTCCACCCTTTCTGTCCCTTCCACTGTTTTTTTCCTCTCCCTCCATGAAAACAGTGAGATAGAAGAGATAAATGACCTGATACTCAGACTGGGTGAATGTGGCTTTAGACGTGATTTGATACCAATATGTAATGCAAGCTCTTTTTGTCCCTGTTCATGCAGTACCTTGTTTTCCCACCAGCTGAACGGTGATGCTATGACAGTCAGAGTTGAACGGGGCCAGACATTGTCTTTTTGCGGCATTGTTATTGTTGGGAAAATTAGAGCAACAGAAATTCATTTCCAATTCTTGCATCCTTTAATGTGGAGCTATTATGAAACGCTGTAGCTTTGATGAGCATTTCATTGCTCGTTTCTAATTACCACATTCTGCAAACCCACTTGGGCAGTATGGTTCTCTCTCAGGATCAACGAACATCACCATCACGTCCGTTCAGGTGCATAGAAGGTCAGACCTATTGTACACGGCACTGAAAACACCAATATGCTCTAATGCAGCTAATTAAAAAGCAATAAAGCAATCTGCGGAGTTAAAAATGTTCTTAATAAGGCTAATTTTATTACACAACATATCCTTTTTTGTCAATTAAACATCTAGGGGCTGCACTTTGTTATTGAGAGCACAGTCCTGGAATGTGGATAAGATGCTATTTCAAAAAGAAAAAGGAAACAATAAAGGTCGCATGAGGCTGGAAGAGATGGATTAAGTGTTTCCTCTTGTTGCTGTCACAGCTGATGAGTCAGGATGCGAGTGCCATTCCCACACCACACTGGGGCTGTTAGGCTTGAGAATTAATTAACATTTTACAAAAACAAAAATGAATGTTCAAGGAGAACCCTCACGTATACTGTAGTAAAACGAATTCTCAAGAAAACTGGTGCAGATCCCAATAGTTTCAACAATCTTTGTCCAATTTCCAAACCCTGATCTCATTTTGCTTCCCAAAATCCTAGAAAAAACAGTTCCATCTCAAGTTCATGATCACTTCTCTTTCAATAATCGGTGTGAACAGTTCCAGTCTGGCTTTTGTCTGCTACACAGCAACAAAATGAGCTTTTGTCAAAATCACTAATTACCTTCTTATGGCTGCTGACTCTGGATTTCTTACCATCCTCATCCTCCCTTACTTGAATTCTGTTACGTGCGCCTCTATTGTGCTGTGACCTCTGTGTAATATGTTATTTTCTCTTACAGGTCTGATTGGCCAGGCATGCCTAAATAATGCTGCGTTTTATTTGAACTTGGAAGTTTCAACTAGAACGACCCCTGAGGTCGGATTTCCGACTCGGAAATACAGAGAATCCTTACTTTGCACTTCTGACCATTTTTTGTTGCATTAAATCAGTCGTATTGTTTGATATAAATGTAGGGGGGTGCTGCTGTAGTGTAATTCACATTTTCATGAACTACAACGCCGGCTGTCAGCAGCGGCGAGATAAAAAAATAGCAATTGCCTCTTTCCTTAATGGTCTGCTGTTGTTGTAAAACAGCAATTGCCACTTCGAAACAGCTTTTGCCGTTCTGTTCCAGGGGCTTTGGCCAGTTTAAATCGGTAATTGCCGCTGAGAAATGGCTTTGGCGTGGAAGCTGCCATGTTGTTTTCCGAATTGTGAACTGGAACGCTCTTAACTTTGTTCGTGACCTCATTCCCAGTTCCGACTTCCCAGTTCCGAGGTAAATGGAACACACCATAAGGCCTGTGGGGAAGTGTCCTGCCAGCCACCACCAATGTCTGGGTTTTTTGCAACTTTGTTAGGTTTCTTTTGCCTTTTCAGTTGGGAGTATCCTGTAGTCCAGTTTTCGGTTTTGGTTCTTTGGTTTGGGGAGCAGCCCAGATCCTTCTGTCAACTGTTTGGCTGGTTTGTCATCTGTACCCCTTTTTTGTTTCTTCTGGCTGGGGGTCCCTTCTGAAGACATATTTTATGCTTTACTCTCTGCTACTCAACTCAGGTCATGCCCCAGTAATTTTCCACAAGTTGTTGTTTCTATGCTTGCAGCCCAGTAGTTTTCCATCCCGTCTACACTCATCCTGATATGATTAAAAAGCATGTTGATACCACCTTATTTGTGCAACCTTGAACTTTTATTGGAATACAAAAGTATCGGTTTCTGTTGTGCGACTATGTCTTGTAGTCTGTGGTCACATGCAGGTCTGACTCACGTGAGGATAACCTTGAGTCTTGTCCAATCAGTAAGTGTCAGCTAAGAGGAGTCACTCCCCAGCAACAGCCCAGTAACCAATCCGGAGCCAGGACCTTGGATGCAGCGGGACGGTCCTCGAGTCCAGAAACTGAACAAAACACCAGAGCTATAGGGAGGCAGGGTCCTTCTCTTAGTGAGCTTGGACACATTTTATGTCTGTTTGCTAGAGAGAACGACCAGAGCTCTGCATCTGCACATTCAATTCTGATTGTAACCTGATTGTAAGAATAAATCTTTTAAATTATACTCAGAAATCCTCCTTGTTATTTCCAATTAACGAACATGTGGAATCCCTGGACAGGTTATTCCCGGGATCCATCACTTCCCATTTAGTTATTTGGTTATGTTAAAGCTTTCTGAAACGTTGCTGCGGCAAAGGTCTCAAATATGTTATAGTCCCTTTTGGGTTGAGCCATATTTTCATTCAGGGACCGTAACAACTCCAGCTTCTGATAAAGTTTCCCACACTATTGTCATTGACAGATTAGCCATTTCTGGTCATACTCAGGTTGTTCAACTCAAATGATTTACACCTCAACCATCCCTCCTCAACTCTTCTGTTCATTATATATCACCTCCCTCTTAACAATTTTCTCTGTAAATATAGTGTTAATTTACATTGCTACACAAATGACACCCAGCTCTACAGGTCCAGCATTCTAAAATAACATGATGTCACTCGCTCGGCTTACTTCCAGCTACATCACATCTCTCGTCTGCGTACATCTCCCACACCAAACAGTACAACTAATCTGGTCCACATCGTGGTTACATTCCATCTCAATGACTACAACTTGATGACAAGTCCCTCAGTAAACTGCTGGAAAAAAATTATGCCACCCAAATTATTTCCAAAACCCCATCCTTGAGACATATAACCCCATTGGCTCTCTTTTGAATTATATATCTATAAAATCCTAAAGGACATATTCCCTTTAGTTCTGGGAATGGTAGGACCTCGCTGTTGCACTTAATTGGTGGAAGATTTGGTTAGGTAAGGTTGCATCCTTTATGTCATGAAAAGAGAACAGTGAAGAGGCCAGAAGCAGCAGTGTGATGGACAGGTTAGACCCCAGCAGAGCTATTAGAGAGGTATATCAGAGAGTATCAGATGGCTAGATACAAGACAGAATGAACACAGTTGGTCTCAAAGTCACAGAATGGAAGAGCTCTGAGGAATGCTTATACAGCTGGTTTGTGGTGAGAGCAAAACCCTGAGGCCAAAAAAACTGTTTATACATTCATGTGAAAAACAAATCACACCACATATCATCATCATTAGTATATGCTCATCTATAAAAGCAAAAGTTTCGTCAGTTTGCTGTTCTGTAGCACTCTGGTGTGTAAGACAATGCCAAGGAGGAAAGACATAAGCAATGATCTAAGAGAGATGCTGCCCATCAATCTGGGAAGGGTTATAAGGTCATTTCCAAATTATGTGGAATCTGTCCTTTCACAAGGACGAAAATTATTCACAAGAGGAAAAAGAATCAAGACAGCTGCCAATCTTCCCAGGAGTAGACATCACAGCAAGTTCATCCCAAGATCAGACCACACAACGCTCAGAGAAACTGCAAACAAACAAACAAACAAACAAACAAACAAACAAACAAACAAACCAAGAGCTACGTTTCAGACTTGCCAAGTCTCAGTTGCATGTTAAACTTTAAAGTTCTTGAATTAGAAACAGACTGAACAAGTATGGTTTGTTTGGAAGGGTTTGCAGGAGAAAGCCTCTTCTTTATAGAAAAAGAACATGAAAACACATCTTAGGTTTGGACTGAAGCATCTGAACAAACGAAAAGATTTCTGGAACAGTGCCCTTTGGATAGACCAGACCAAAGTGGAGATGTTTGGTCAGAATCCACAAAAAACACAAACAGCATATCAGCACAAACACCTCATCCCAACTGTCAAGCACAGTGGTGGAGTAATGATGATTTGGGATTTTTCCAAGATCTGGACAATGCAGTCATTGAGTGGACCATGAACTCCCCTGGATACCAAAATATTCTAGAGTTTAAAAGTATTCATTACTCAGGTAGAAGTATAGTATCTTAGGGTTTAAAAAGACTTATGTAGAGGTTGAAGTACCAACTCTAGATTATACCAGGAAATTCAATTTGAAACCTTCTGTATTTTCAACATTGGAATATTTTGTGACTTTACTTTTTAGGCTGATGAGCACTGCAACAAACCATAGGCACATTTACAATAGATGGAGAAGGTCTTTTTCAAGCAGGGTTGTTATTACAGGTACACAAGAAGAGCCATGGAGAATCTGAACTAGTGACCATCACGCTATGTTCAAATAAAAGTTTGCAGCTTGTAACGCATCAGTCGTTTCTCCTGCATTAGTCATTTATGAACACATATGCTCTCGCAGCTGGTGGGAACTTCAAATATAAGAAAGAAAAAAAAAGAAGAAAAAAGGTTCTTCCCCATCCCCCTTTCCTCTGTTATCCAAGTCGACTTGCGCCACCACGTTCCTCTGCGTCCCAGCTGTTACACCTCCATGTGCTTTGCTTGTGTTGTGTTTGTAGTACAACAAGCCAGTCATGCCACTTAAAGCAGGCCACATGGGAATTTTCCTGCTGCTCAGGGGGGGCAGTCCAGGCTGGATTGTGGTCAAACCAATAGGGTTTCGGAATGGTATGTGGTTATAGGCTACTACTCATCCAACCATCACATTCACGCTATGTGGATGACACAGTTAATCTGAATAGGTTTTTTGGGTGTGTGTGCTTTTTAATGATGACAAACCAGAATGAAAATGAGCAGAAATGAAACTGGAGTAACGAGGCTGTTTTTAAAATGTAAGGAGTAGAAGTAAAAAGTTGGCTGAAAATAATTACTCTAGTAGAGTATAAATACCCAGAATTTCTACTTCAGTAAGGTAACAAAGTATTTGTAATTTGTTACTTGAGACTTCTGTCCCAAACACACCAAAACTTCATCTGAAAGACTAAAAAATATGAAAGGATCAACATTTTTAAATAACAGTGGGCAACAGGGATGTGAAAGACTGAAAAACCTTACTTTTATTACTTTGGTGTTTATAATGTTGACCCTTCTCTCCAAACATCTTCACATTTTCGTGATTTATTATTCAGACTTTGAGGTTCAAGGTAAGAGGTTGTATGTGAATGTTGTGCTAACGTCTCTCAGCCATTAAGCGTGTGAAAACAGCCTTATTCATTCAGGCAGAGAGAGCAGAAACTACAGTTTAATGATTGCTTTTATCCGTCTGGAGCAGAATTTGCTGCTTGTGTGAAGTCATATTTCAAATGTAATTTTTTCTTTTGTTTAAATATATGTTTTCAAAAAGAGGAAGAGCAGCTGCTATCAACATGAAATAAAGGTTCACGCACAAGTTGAAAGCACATTTGAGGAATAATTTCAAACATTCTAATCTGGTAAAACCCAGAAATGTGACATTGAAAGGCTTACATGTGTAAATAATTTTTTGATTTTTTTGTCTTTTACTCATAAATTTTGTATGTTTGCATATAATTTTGTTTGATTGTTTTCCTGTATTTTGTGCTAAGCAAGAAACGGGGTGCCTGATTAAGGCAAGGCAAGGCAAGTTTATTTGTATAGCACATTTTCAGGTTCAAGACAATTCAAAGTGCTTTACATAAAA
>JBBBVU010000019.1:23816600-23829970 GCA_037177055.1 Atherinosoma microstoma
ATTCAGAAAATTCATCAATAAAATTTTTACAGTGTCCTGGAGGTCTGTAGATGGTTAAAAATAGGATCTTAGGAACAGTTGTTGAAACCTAGAGCACTTCTCTGAAAGTATTAGCAAAAAGTTAAATCAGCTTGAATCACCTCCAGCATGGGTTTGGCAGAAGAAATAAAGCTACCAGCTGAGTTGAACAGGAATGTAAACATTTAGACTGTCAATTGTATTTACCTGGTAAGGAAATGAAAAATAACACATTTTGTGAGATTGTGTCTTTTTTTTCGGTTGCTTTTCATGTCATAATTTGCATCTTTTTTCACCTAAAAATTAATTTCACCCTGTTGTCCACACCGTCCCACAGACTGACTGACTGAGCAGTTATCTGTACTCAGCTTCTTCCAGCACCGATACACCCCACAACTGCAAAGTAATCTGAGTGTTTCTGATGACGATGAAGTCTGAGGTGTACAGTGTGAAGAGAAATGGTGAGAGTACAGTCCCTTGTGGTGCTCCTGCTGTAGACCACCATCTCAGACACACAACCTTCCAACTGTGCTCTGGTTGAATCATAAATCCAGGTGATTGTGGAAATATCCACCTGGATTTTCTAGAGCTTTTTACATATCAGTGCAGCTGAATTGTGTTAAAACCATGCTGCCCAATTGGCTAAAAACAGTCTCCTCAGGATATTCATGTTGTGGGATTTCAGGACAACTGGTCTATTTTTCTTGAAGACAGATGGATGAATTATCTTAGGCACCAGAATAAGACGGGTGTCTTGCACAGCACAGGGACATTGTCTTAACTCCACCTAAGGTTGAAGAGGTGCTTTGGAATCCCACATCAGTGTTCCTTGCAAGCTTTTAGAACCCTAGGGTGATCACCATCTGGACCTGAGCCTTCATCTGGAAGCCTGTGATATTTTAAAACCCAGATCTAACTTGTTTCCAACTTTATTTCTCTCTCCCAGAAGTCTCTCTTTTTCATGTTCAGCAGCTTTTTCAGGTCACTGATGATCCAGAGCTTATTACTGGGGAAGCGCCTCGCTGTCCTTGTGGAATATTCTCCACACAGAGGTTGATATAACCTTTCACACTCATAGCAAGGCATTAGTGCCATCTCCATGTGGCTCACAGAGTGCACTCTGTGGCCTCAAAGTGCTCCTTCAGAGTTTCTTTAGCATCCTGTGACCACCTCCTCACAGCTCTTTTGGCTGCAGGTTGCCAATAAACAACAGGTGGATAAAGTTGAAGCTGAACACTGATTATGTCCTGGCTTTCTGGAAGATGAGCAGTGAGCTGAATGTATTTCTATCTGTGTACAACCTTTGGCAAAAATGAGCAAGTCGCCACACTTGGATAATGTTTATTCAGTTCTTTTATATTTTAAATGATGGCTGACTTGTTGGGAGGAGTTTCAATGTGCTGAATGTGTTTAGACTTCACACACTGAAAGAGAGATAATACTACAACTAGCAGAGAGAAATAATCAACATGCTTTTGTAAATCCTAGAAGGCTTTTTTTTATATTTTGTGAATTTCCACTGTTTAAATGACCCTTTTTTAACTTTTTTTTTCATAACTGAAGTACCTCTGTGTTCTTTCAATGTGTCCAAGAAAAGAATTAGTCTGTTTTGTAAACAAACTAAGGAAATCACGGTCTTTTAGATAATAAATAGAAACTTGAAGTAGAAATAGGAAAATGAGTCACCAGGATTATTTTAATAAAAACACAGACGGTTGTGTGTGTTTATTTAGAATCACTTATTGCCTTATTTGTTTTGACTAATTCATTCACTCCTACAATTACATCAAGTCTCACGCTGAATGTACCACCTCAGAGTGATTTAAATAGAGAATAAACTCTGATTGGGAAAATTTCTTTGTTTATTTACACAGACTGAATCCAGGTTGATTGCTGATGTTCAAACCATGCATGGAGTTTTGATGTAATGAGGGGTTCTGCTTTCAGTACAATCCAAATCCCTCATATCAAGAATCTGATGTCTGATCTAAAACTGGTTTTAGTTAAGTACTGGAGTGGTTTTGATTTTATAACCTCATGTTAGGGGACCACAACGCCAAGAATTCATTTGTGAATTAAAACTGACCCTCTCACAGTGAAAGGCAACGTCACTGTAAGAGACTTATTTTAACAGACTTCCTCTCCAGAAAGTCGACCCCCTTTGACATCATCTACCTCTGGATAAGCCCCAGAAACAACCCCCGATCACTCTCTTTTCCTCCAACCTCTGAGGAGGTGACACCTCCAACACTCTCCTCAGCCAGCCAGGCCTCTGACCAGGCCTCACGGCACTACCTCTGCTTTGATCTCAGGAGGGCCAACCCTTCAAGAAACAGGCTTTGCAGGCTGTCAGTCAGCAGAAGACCCTGGTTTACATCTCCACTGCTCATCCTCCAGATCAGCCAGGAACAGCTGATCTCTCTGTGTTCTGTTCTGCAGCAGCAGAACCTGGGATCTTCTCATAAAAGGAAAGATTCCCTCTACTGAGCAGTTTGGGTTAGCCTCCAGCTAACCTCTCTAGCAGAAGAACTGACCAGCCTCCTTCTTAAAGCACTCATCTCAACATCACTGAAACCCAACTGGACAACATTGCTTTATTACTTTTATTTCATTCACACTCTCAAAGACCCCTTTACACACACAGAGACGCACACGCACACAAACACAATCACACAGTCACCCTTGCATACACTCACATGTGATTGTTTGTTGATATTGTATAGTTTGTACATAGTGTGGCAGAATTTAGCCGTCATATTTATTGATTAAAGTAACTGATTAACAATCATTATACTTCAATTTAATAAATGCGTTGTTATAATTTCAAAGGAGAAGTTGTTGTGTGATCATTATGTGTTTGTGATAACTGCTGGTTACGAAGGTCAGTGCTTGAATTCATCACCTTTATCATCTGCCCATGTGTTATATCGGTCCAAGATTGACACGTACAGAGATAAACCCTTAACACTGATATTAAAGCATAGTTATTAGTTCCAGATATCCTTTTTTACATTAATAATTTTATTGACTATTAATAATTTATCATAGATAATTATTGATAATCAACTAATAACTATTAAATATTGGATAGTACTCATCCCCCAACACTCAGCATAAACATTGAGGAAAGCCTTCAACTGAAACTAAGAGAAAACAGAAGGTGAAATTGTGACATTCACAGTCAGTGACTGAGAATTATATTAAAACACTGCAAATCCTTTCAGCTGCAGTCAAAGTTAAAAGGAGAGACAGCTTAGTTCTCCAGTTCAGGCTATTTTAAGACATAAGAGACCTCATTTTCAAAGGAACTATAAAATGAGAGAGAAGAGGTTGGGTCCTGAGTCAAGGGATAATTAGGTATTCTCTGCTACATTAATTATCCTTGTTGTTTTTTGGCAGCAGTAGGAGTGAGGGCTTGTCTTGCTTTGCTTCCTGCTCTTTGCAAATGTATATCTCTTCTCATCTGGTTCATAGAAGGACTTCATCATCTGGTGCTTTTAAAGGAGTCTGACACTTATTCTCCCACTTGTCTGTGAAGGGATCCATACACCACAACATGAATGATGAGCAAACACCACTAGCGAAACTCGTCTGCAAATAACCTCTTAGTATTAGGAATTGTATAATCTGAGACAAAACAGCTGATAACCTACAGGGTAAATATGCGTCTTCAAACTGTTCAGGACAGCAGATATACTAAAGATATGCATCAATCATAAAATTCACCTCTTATCTAGCCCATTTTTCTCTCTGTTTCGTCTTAAATAAGAAGATGAAATATGTCATTTTGGAGCTTCAACAGTTCTTGTGTGAGCCTGAGACACATCACAACTATGAGGATGACAATAGAGTGAAGTTGTTGACAGGTTGTCTAGCAGCTCCAGTTTAAATCAGCTCCAGTAAATATAAATTATTTGCTAATGATAATAGTTGAAAAGGAAAACAAAATGCTGCATGCAGCATGGTGGGTTTAAAAGGTGAGGTACACCAATTTCACACATTCATATTCACTTTACTCCTACTCAAGCAGCAGTTGAATAGTGTCCTCTGTTAAAGATATAGGCTCTTTTCAGAACATCTATCCACCCACTATTTCATCCGGTATGACTCAGCCAATGCACCGTTACAATCTTCATCAGTAAAACCTGGGCTGCACGCTGGTATATTGTGCACTCTATATGGTACTGAAAAACACCAATTTCACTTTAGTCCAACTTGTGTTCTTGAAAAACTTGTGAATAGTTTTAATAATTACAAGGTACATTTGTTCTTTGGATTTTAATGAACGTTTGAAACACCAATTTTGTTGCACAAAAACAGGAGAAGTGATCAGAGGTAACAGGAGAATAGTTCAAGCAACTTAAATGAATTGCTTCAATTGATAACAAGTGACTAAATTAAAATGATCCAAATTAAGTTATTGAGTTTGTTCAACGTGAACAGTATAATTGTTTAGTTTTTTTCAGATAAAGAATCTGAATCATGACTCAGTTTTATGGAACGTCAACTTAAATATTCAAGTTATTGCAAATGAATTATTTAATTTATCCAAAAGTATCTTGTTCCCATTAAACTTGAAAATATAGGGTGAACAGAATATAATGTAATTGTACAATTTCACATTTTCACATTGTACAATTTTCACATTCAATAATTTCCCTCTAAGAGGGATAAATAAAGTATATTTCATTTCATTTCATTTATATTAGTTTCTAAAATATGATTTTATTATTGGATCCAGAAGTACTGAGACAAACCATCAACAATGTAATAACACAAACATCAGTATGAGGTAGTGTTCAGTGTCACTCTCTGCCGTGTCCTCCACACTCATATTCACTTTGATATCAAAACAGATCAAAAACATCCCAACGATATTCTCTAAATGTAAAATTAACGCAGACAGTAAAATCTATAGGGGTAACAATCACAAAAGGTTTAATTCCTGCTAAATAGGCAATTCCCATGAGTCTTTTGCCATCATTGTGCAAATAGTACTTCATGATTTGAGTAGTTCTGACTGTCGAGTTGAAATAACAAAATAAATTAACATAGATACATTTAATTTAATCACTTGATACAAATGGAAGCAATTCATTTAAATTGATTCTAAAATCCTCTTAATGTCAAGTTAATTGAATCAACAAAAGTTAGTTGTTATCACCTGTGGTGTAGCTAGAGGGCTGGCCAGGGTGGCACTGGCCTACTCTGAAATCTGATTGGACACCCCTTGTGCCACCTCGTGTGATTGACAGGTCACTGGAGGAGGACGACAGAAACGTCTTTCCAGACTTGCATGGATCATCAGTATCACTACACCAGTTTGAGGTACATTTTAAAGTAGTTTCTTAATTAGTCATCCATTAAAAATATTGACATTTGGCTTCACATTTTTAGAAGAGATTTAGTCCCTGTGCAAGTACAACTACAAAAGGTATGTAAGGCTATTGACCTGATGTTAGCATGAAGCTACATAGCATTGCTAATCTAGTTATATGGTGGCACTATATCAGTTTTAAGATAATGTTAAGAATGTATGACACATTTAGTTTTCAGTGAGTGTATTAGTGACTAGACATCAACTCAGTTAATCAAGATTTTTTACACTGAAGCTGAAAATAAACTATAAAGATGCTCAAAGAGTTGATCTCATTGTCCACGTTACTAAGTACTAACTAAGCTAAAGCTACATGATGGAGGGCATGAACCAGGCATGAAAATGTGGACAAATATAGCCTGTGATGAGACTTATTTTGTATAGGAAGATAAAAGAATGAAGAGAGAGGGAGATATTTCTGACTTTTTTGTAAAGAGGAATGACACAGCAGCCCGACAGCTACCGACGTGGAGTTAGCCAAGCAAGTCGCTGTGGTCAGACACAAGGATTCAGTCTACTGGGGGGGGGGGGGACCATTGATCCCCCAACCTCCACACCAAGCTCCACATACTGCACCTGAAACAAACAACCTAACCATCTATGGACCTGTTTGAACTTGTTTGACCTAGGACTCTGGCCAAAATTAAATCCTTTCTTACTCGTGCCGGTTTAGAAAAAGCTATCCACGTGTTTGTAACCTCACGTTTAGATTATTGTAATGCCTTGTATATAGGGTTGGACCAGGGCTCCCTGCAGCGCCTCCAGAGAGTCCAGAATGCTGCAGCCCGCCTACTTACAAAGACTAAAAGGCACGAGTACATCTCCCCTAATCTGTGCTTCTTACACTGGCTTCCTGTCTGTTTTTGTGTAAATCTTAAGGTTTTATTGATTGTTTATAAATGTTTGCACTGTACGGGCCCATCTTACTTAAGTGAACTTCTGCACCCCTACACCCTGACAAGAGCATTGTTCCAAAATTCCGGCTAAAAACCAGAGGTGATAGAGCCTTTTCTGTGGCAGCACCGAGATTATGGAATGGCCTACCTCTGTCGATCAGATCCTCACAGTCTGTGGAACAGTTTAAATCTAGACTGAAAACCCACCTTTTTCCCTCGGCCTTCAAATACTAGTAAAGTGTAGTTTTATCTTTGGCTTGTTGATATGATTCTGTTTTCTTATTCCTCCTGTTTACCTCTTTTATCTGTTTTATCGATGTTAAGCATCTTGGTCAACTCATGTTGTTTGTAAGTTGCTATACAAATAAATTTGAATTGAATTTAAATTGTTGCAAGCATTTGCACTTAGGGCTGGGATATACTTGCTGTTCACAATGTGTCTGCTTGCGTATCATGGCTGTCACATGTTCCTTGAGTTTGTTTGGCATGTAAGCCGCTCACGTTGACGCGAGGTAACGTATCGCAAGTGCAAGTTGCAATATTGACTTGAACACTAGAGGCGCTCATGCACGATTTTGGTTTAGGGGCTGCATATACCGCCTCCGACAATGATGAGACCTTTTCTTTTCTGTTTCAACAGTAAAGGTAAAATTATCAATTCTTCTTCCTTGTTGGCAGAGTCCATTTTGCTATTGCGTTAGTAGGCTACCTGATGCTTTGTCATCAACCTCACAGTAAGAAGCTTTGCCTGTTCTCGCTGTGCATATGGGGGTTCTCTGGGTATTCCAGCCTCTTCCCACAATCCAAAAACATGCATGTTAAGTATATTGGTGATTCTAAATGGACCTCCGGATCGAGTATGAAGGACTGACGAATTGGATTAAATGGTTATGGAAAATGTATTGACAGACATCTGTTTGTGGGTAATTAAACAATGCCACAGATGTTACTTGTTGTTATTGAGAAAGGAAAATTAATATGTACAATAAACAAACATCAATGTAAGCAAGGCTAATGTGATTAAAACCACAAAATTGTACTAAGTGGGCTGAGTTAATGAAACATTGCATGTCTGCTCAAACTACAGTGAAAGCAATGCAAGATAAAACATTAGCAAAGCTGAGCACTTCTCAACTGCCAGCATTACTCCACAGTCTTGTTTAAAGCTCTATTGTGAGTCTGCTGACTTAATGGAAATGAAATAGTCAGCTGTTGAAGTACATCTGGGGTTACGTACACTTCCTGTATGAATTGTGGAATTTCTGTTCATTGAAAGGCAACCTCTATTAGCTAATGAGGCCATACTCCCCATCACTACAGGGGTGAACAACAAAGGGCAAGTTAGAAGAAAAAGACTATAAATACAAATATATGAGGAAAAATGTGAGTTTTACCAATTGTAGGGAGTTTGAAAGTGAATATTTGTTTTGAGCAGATTTATTCAACTCTTGGACAAGCTTTCTGTCTTTTCATTAAGTAGTCTTCAGGAGTAGCTCTGCAGGCTTCTTGAAGGACTTTCCAAAGCTCTTTATTGGATTTTTTGTCTTTTGTTCTGTTCTCTGTCCAGATGATCCCACACTGCTTCAATAATGTGGAGGTTCAGGCTCTGGGGAGGATCCATCCCGCCATCAGACCTGTTGTTACTGATTTTCAGGGCAGTTATTGTGTCATGTGGCATACCTCAGCCTTTTCTTGTTTCTCCTCCTTAAAAATGGCTTCTTGACAGCCACCCTTAATGGAGACAATTTCTGTTTAGGCTTCGGCCAACGGTAGATGGATCAACTGAAGGATCAACAGATCTTCGGAAATCACATGTCTGTCAGATAGAGTTATCTTTGCCCTCTTTCACAGATGCAACTAATTAAATGGAAACAAATAGTGTCTTTGACAGGTTGTTGGTAGCAAAGTAAATAAAGTGGAGGACTGTTACTCCAGACCACTTTAAAAGATTATAACAAAGTCTGAAAACGTATCAGAATGCAATGATTGTTTTTTACATCATAGAAGAAATACAAACTTCAAACTGTGCTGTCATTTGCTTTGCCATGCTTTTTAAATCATATCTAAAACTGCCTTTCAAGAAACCACTTGGTGGGCGTGCAATTAGTTCCATTTTTCATGTGGCTGTGTGTGAAACACAACTTGTATGGGGTGTTTGAAGAATAATTGTAAATTGAAAAGGCAGCTTATTAACTTTTTTAAAAGAAAATCAATACCAAAAAGTATTTCAGTTCATCTTTATTTGATATTTAATTAATTAATTTATTAATGTGACTTTGCCTGTGCACTGTGAGGGGAAGTTTCATTCATTTAAAAGCAGCAGGATGTGTAACCACATTGTGTTTTCTTTCATTAAATGCACCGAGCTGCTGCTCAGCAAGCACACATGGCTTTGTTCCATGTCACCTGTTCTCATTATTTTAACAGACTGCTAGAAAAAAAAAGTTGTCATTGGTCTCTTTGAACAAAGAAAATCAGTAATTTGACTCATCATACTCACTAGAATAAATACTCTACTTCATCCAATCTCTTTATTCTTTAAAGCAAATCAGCTTTGCACGGAGATGCCCACACGGGTCAAACATCTAAGGCTTCCCACATTGTGTGTTGATGTAATTGGATGATTAAAAACAGAGACTTCTGGAAGTTTCAATACAAATTTGTAAAATACCTAATTATTTTCTTCTCAATAGTTGGGCTAATTCTAGGAACATTTTTTGTCAAGAGACAGATGCATCTTCCTTGTAGGCAACATGCAAAGCACGAGATAATGGAAAATGTGTAACGCATGATTTACATTTGTGCACTGATCAACCTGTGTGTACATGTGGGATTATGAGACTCCTTTTACGCATCCAGATTCTTCACAGTTCCATAATCCATGGTGTGTTTAAGTGCTACTGGATCATCTGGTTTTTATTTAGATTCAATGGATATTTTCTCTTATTATTATTTCATTATGACGGAAGTGTTCATCACCTCTTGCGTGGATAATTATCCTTCAGCTGGCAAGAAGTTATTTAACCCTAGCTGATGCAGTGAGCAGCTTCTCATCTCTCAAACAATCATGTTAGAAGACACATCCTGTGACTGTGGAAAAATGTTCATCTGTTTCAGAAGGCTCAAATTATTGGCATCAAGCAAAGAAAGCATCTAAAGAGATGCTGAAACTATTAAAACTATGTAAAAAAAAAACAAACAAAAAAAAACTGTCCAATGCATTATTAAAAACTGGAACAATAGTGGGGAACCATCACCTTCCAGAAGAAATGTGGTCAGAAAAGAATCTTGAATGATGGTGATCAGTGATCACTTAAACATTTAGTGTAGAACTCACAGCTCACAGGAACTAAAGGGATTGGGACGGAGGAGTAGAGGATAGGATAATCAATAAGGATAATCAGAAAAAAAGGCTTCAGTTTGCTTGGATGCATCAACTTTGGACTCTGGAGCAAAAGAAAAAAATCATGTAGTCTTAAATGCACTTGGTCAGGTCTAGTTTCAGCAACCTCATGGGTTCAAAGAATGAGGTCAGCTGACTACCTGAACATACTGAATGAGCAGGTTATTCCAGCTTCCCTGATGGCACAGCCATATTCCATGATGACAATACCAGGATTCATGGGGCTCATGGTGACATAGTGATTCAGGGAGCATGAGACATCATTTTCACACATGGATTGGCCACCACAGAGTCCAGAACTGAACCCCACTGATAATGTTTGGGATGTGCTGGAGAAGGCTTTGTGCAGTGGTCGGACTTTCCCATCATCAATACAAGATCTTGGTAAAAAATTAATGCATCTCTGGATGGAAATAAATCTTTTACATGTCGTGACGTAATAACATGAGAATAAAATAAATAAGATCAGGCTGTTTAGTTTTTATAATAAAAGGAAAAAATACAAAGTTCTTCTAGAGGAAAGGAAACCTTAGATAACTTCTGCTGTGATCTGGTGCAAAATTGAAATAACCTAAATAATAAGATAAGATGATATTTGAATAATATTAACTGGGTAATTATAGGAAATAAAATAAACTTGATCTTCTAGGGTGGCAAGAGTTGATGTTGGGGTTTGGGGCACCCCATAATGGTCGGGAAAACACTGGTTTTTACTTAAATACTACTGGTGTCTTTTTATGCATGATAATGTTGAATTAAACATTTACACAGTGTTTTAGAAGAGATTTCAAAACATCAAGATAAAGGCAAAAAAATATTGGGATTTCAGTTATAGGCCATATTGCCCAGCCTACTGAACTTTAGAAGATATTCATGCTTTCAACTACATAATTGTGGACACTTTGTCCATGTAGGCAATTTTTTCCTTTAACTCTGGCCATTATCTTTCTTTATCTTTATTGTTTATTAGACAGGGACAGTGTGCAATAATTGCACCAGGGTTAGCTAAGAGCTAATTTGCATCTGCATATTGGCTGTGTTGGTGTATATTACACAATATTTTGTAAGAAAGTATCTCTCTTCACAAATTTTAGAATTCAATTTTTATCTTATCTCATAACATTTTATGGACAGGCTGATTTTAGTGGTGAACAGTAAAAAATGAACCCCAAACATCAAAGAATGCATAATTATATTTTGTAGTATTGTAGGGCATTGACAGCTCCAGGAATGTACATAATGAATATCAGTGTACCATAAAAATGAGTCAGAAGCAGAGAGTTTAAAGGTCGGAAATGTATTTATTGTTGCATTAACTGGACATTCAGACTGTCTTGTTTCAAGTGTACCAATACATATCAACGGATACATGTTAATCTGTCTGCTTGCTGTGTTTCAGGCACAGCTGGTTGTATTTTGTCCCGTAAAAGTTACTCAGCTGCCTAGTGTTATGGTGGCTTGATGGTTAATATCTTGACCTGTGTTGACTTTCCTTACTCTGGAGCAGGTTTGAATCCTTTTTGGAGAACTTTTATATTTTTATTTCATTTCTGTACTCAAACAGGACTCCACCAAGTCAAATATGTTTAATATTTTTTACGAAAGCAGATAAATGTAAATTCATTGTGGGAACTATTTCCTGCCATCCTACTCTCAGCAGCTTTTGTTGACCTGTAATGATCCATATGCAAACATATTTTATTGTATGTGACTATTACTCTATGTAACAATCAAATATCATGGTTGACTGTTTATTGGAACATAATCAGCACAGCTTTGAGCAGGACAGCTACGCAGCTTTTTCCGTTTTTTTCGGTCATGAACCACTAATCCTTCCAGCTGAAGGTCACCAGGGAGGACACTCGTATCTCAATATTTAAATGTAAAATGTACCAAACCAAGAGGATATTTCTGACTTTTCACTTTAACTGGTGTACAATGTGCTGCACTGAGTTAATTTACTTCCCTGAGTTTTTATCTGTGTCCCTGGCTATATTTTTATTGTTTGCTCCATACTATCTCTCAGTGTTCTGAACCTGCTTCCAGTTGTTTATTCTCAGCCACTATGAGTGACTGTCGCTTGAAGCAAAGCCAAGATCAGGAATAATTCATCCTCCAGCTGCCCCTTTGCTCCCGTAGACCACCACAGTGCTGCCTGACTGCCGCTGTCAACACGCGAGGAGTCGTGTCCAGATTGTCCTCAATCAACAGTGTCACTGATAGGAGGTGATAATAGCTCTAACAATGGTGGTGACATTTCTGATTCAATATCTACAGAAGTGACATTTCAGCTGTGATGATGCTTCCTTTTCCTTAGCAGTGACCCTCTGACAGTATCTCTGCTCAGCTTTTCATTGTACATATAGGGCCTACTGTGTTTGCAAATTGATGTTGCTTTCTAGGTTTTGTTCATCTGTTCACTGAGGCAAGACCATGCGTGGGGGGATGACTCTCTTTGATTGATTCCACTTGACTTTCAAATGTTGAAATAAAGTCAGTCAGGAGCTGGAAACAGTCCCTCAATTGGGGTAATAGTCTAACCCAGCTCACACTGGCCAAGGGCCAGCGTGTGCAAGTCATATACCTGTTTAGAAAGATGTATTTCTTTGTCACAAGTAAAGAAGAAATGAGATGATAACAGAACCAGTTCAGTTCATAGCAAGTTAACAAATGTCTCATATCACCACGTGGGAATAATCATTAATACATAAAAGGGAAACTTTAAAAATGAATGCATTATCCTAACACTTAATATCATACTCGATTAAATTTCCAGTAGACTTAGTTTAGTTTAGGATTTAGTTGACTAAATTAAGACTACGACTGAAATGATTCAGGTGGCTCAGTAATAACTAATAATAAATTGCAATTAAGTCAAAAATTTGTAGTTAAAATGAACATAATTGAGCAGAAAATGAAGACTTATTCAGTCGGGGTAACAACATATCAATTACATTACATTATTACATTAATGGATCCAATAATATTGATCCAAACTAAAATATTGATTGAAAATGTATACAGTAATCATCTGAAAGTTCTTGTTCAGAAATAATATGTTTTCATTTTCTTTCTTCTGACAATCTCAATGTCTGACTTTACCCCGATGAGGAAAATGTGGATATCCAAAGGTGTAGTGTTTAGGCTAACTATGGTAAAGTCAGACTATACTACCTTGGTTATTATAACTAAGATGTAAAAATATTTACTTCAAAATTCTATATAGATGTAAGATTTACACAATATCCTGCTTTAACGTCAATTAAAAGAAATGTATACATTCAGTTTTCTTTTAGATTCAATAAAAGTAGATTTCAATTCAGGGGAGCCATCTCCTTCGACTGGATGGTGGTGAGGAGGAGAGTCAACAGGCACCATAACTTGAAAGGCTCTTTTATGCTCTACGGTAAATATGCAAACGCATACAGACACAGCTGTTCTGTCAGTCTTCTGTTGCCGTTATATCTGTATTTTGGTCTGTTTTCAGTGAGCTTGTGGTGCACACCCAGCAATACCACTGGAAACCACGGAGACAATTATGCACATACCCATATGCGGCCATCAAAAGCTAAAAAGAAGAAGAAGCTGCATCGTATTTTACATCTGATAGATAGATAGATAGATAGATAGATAGATAGATAGATAGATAGATAGATAGATAGATAGATAGATAGAT
>JBBBVU010000019.1:23877934-23891151 GCA_037177055.1 Atherinosoma microstoma
ACACACACACACACACACACACACACACACACACACACACACACACACACACACACACACACACACACACATGTATACACACATACACACAGGCAAGTCACTGAAACTTTAGTGAAGTTTAATGCCCTTCAGTTGCTTTGGGTTTCTTAAAATGCCTTTGAGCAGAGTTACTTTATCACTACCAGATTTGAAGTGCACCAATAAGGCGACCACAGAGGACCATTCATTTTGTTATAACATTATCTGTCAGTTACCATTTGTTCTCTCATGTCAAGCAAAATAAGTGAGAGGATGGAAAAATGGTTGTGGTCAGGGAAATTAAGAGAGGAATAAAAATAGTCAGGGAGAGAGTGACAAGAGGAAGTAGCACTTGAATCTGAGAGATAAAACCTCATTTTCTGACTGTTTCATGAACATTTCCTGCAGTATGTTTTTAACATGTCAGTATGATTTTCTTCTGCCTGATTTCGCCTTCACGCAGGCCTGAGGCATGGAGCTGCACAACACATAATCCTGTCTGCTGTAGCATGTCCGTTTGATATAGTTCAGACAATTCTTTACCCTTATGTTATCATGTTTGAACACTTTGTTTCAAACATAGTAGCCAGGGCTTTAAATGAACACCTGCCAAGCAGCCAAATGTGGGTCAGTTTCCATTTTAATGGGTATAGAACCAAAACTTCAGCAGTTCAGCAGGTGATGGATGAAGCAAATCATTTCAGTTATTCGTCCTTGCAATGTTATCACACATTTCGCATGGACACATGGACACTACTCCATGACATATCATCCATCCATTGGCTAGTTGGTGCATATGATCTACTGTCTGAACAAAGTGCAAATTCATAAGGCAAGAAATTTGAGTAACTGAATAAATGAGATATCACTTATCAGATAGAGATGTTTTTCCTCTTTGAAACTGTCTTTATTACTAGGGCTAGGCAATACTGCTTTTTTTTATAGTGATCCAATACCAACTAAATCCAGGCCAAGTATCGCTGATACCGATACTGATACCGATACTTTTTGCTTGAAATGGCACAATCATTTTATGATTTTACTTTCAATCAATGATCATGATTATTATCATAAAACACAGTACAAAGATTTTTGTCAAATAAATAATTTTTTGATTAAACTGAACGACATAACTGAGAATTTAAATTCAACCATTTTTTGTCATGGTTTTTGGTTTTGTTTGAGTTCTTGTCATGTTTAGATTTGGTTTCCTGCTTTATTTTGTAGTTTCCTCCCTTGTGTTTTCTGTTTAGTTTCCTGTTCATTAGCTTATGTGGTTTGATTTGCTCATTCACTTCACCTGTTCCGCTTTTGTCCCTCAGTGGATTTATACTCCTCTGGTTTTCAGTTTCCTTTGTTAGATCATCCTGTTTGTAAACAAGTGGTTTTAAACATTTTTTTGTTGTTGTTTGTTTCAGATGAAAAAACAAACTGCCTGAATGTACAGAGCCAGGACAATTCAAGTCGATCAACACCAGAGGCCTGTACTACGAAGCGTGATTAACATACCCCGGATATCTCTCCGTTATCTCGGTTGACTTACCCATACCTTTAGGACCGGAATAAGGTTATCAACTCGGTAATTCAACCCAGGGTTTTCCTGTCTCGATCAGTGCGCACTCACATAAAAAGGGCGGAGTATGCAGCATTTGAAGAATCAACAAGGGGAATCCCTGCAGGCTGCAAGGACTGCTGGCAGAAAATTTCAAACTTTATTAATGTGCAAATTTGTCCGATTAGGCTTCATTATTAATTCATCGGACAGTGTAGCACTCTGATCACTTTATAACAGCCCACACGTTTCGGGCAGAGCTTCCTCGCTTTCCTTTATATTTTTTTTGCCTGACTTTTAACAACATAGATAAAGTTATGGGCAGATTTTTATTGAATTTTAAGGAAGAGTTTAAAAATTGAATAAGAAAGAAGTGGTTAGATTTTGGGAGTGATCTGGATAATCATCTGCATCAAAGGATTATTTAAAAAAAATATTCTGGGGAAATGGGGATAATTTTGCCTTTAATGCTATTAAATTGAAAAAAATTGAAATAATCATGTGTGAGAATTATTATTAACCTCGTTATTTCAGATGCAACCCTGGTGGAGTTTAACGGACTTGGGAACAAGTCAAGAACAAAAACTTACTTCAAAGTGGTCAGTGAGGCTTTATTTCCTCATTAAAATATTGTATCTAAAAATGTTTTCTCTCCAAAGCGCTCCTCTCATGATCAGCGCACCAAGGTTGACAGAATGGGCAGGACATTTTCTAAGAGAGCTGATTGGTTAGGAGGGTGGCGCTTTCTACTCATTGATCTCTTATCCAGAACTTAACCTGCTCCGGAGCAGGTTAAGCTGTTTAGTATTGGTTACCGGGGTGATATGTCTCGATTAGAAGTGAACCAGCTTCATAGTACAGAAAACCCCAGGTTAACTCCGAAATTACCCGGATAAGATAAAAATCGTGCTTCGTAGTACAGGCCTCAGTTCCTCTTTAGTCTCTTTGTTTTCTAGTTTAGTGCCATTTTGCCAGTAATTACCTCCACTTGTTGCCACGAATCAGCTGATTAACACAGGAGCAAAAAATGGGCTTTGTCCACAAGTTTAAAATCAAAACCACAATTTATCGTAACACACAAACCCAGGCATAATAGATACATACACATACTTTAATGGAGAAATTAGGAAAAATAAATAAATCTATAACAATTCTGAGCTCCAAGAACACAGCATGCACAGAATAAGAACCACATCAGCAGAAAAATAAACCACAATTCCCATTTACTCTTTCCATGACAAAGTAGCAGCAGGTCACAATAGAAAACACCAAACCACTTGACAAAAAATTACATACAGTACGTGCATTCTTAAATTTAATAAAATAGAGGCTGTGAGTGGCCATTACGGCAATCACTTAGTTTTGATGTTATCTTAAGATCACAAGGTCTTTATTCTGTTGTATTTTTTTATCTTAGAAAATAATGACATACTGTGTTCTAGAGATCAGGATTTGATCACGCTGAGCTTAAAAAGGTGTGAGTAGCCCCTTATTTAATTGGTAAATGTTAAAATCTTAACAGTATGATGAGGCAAACATGTTTTTGTGTTTCCTGGCACTGCCTCTCATGAAATGTGACAAAGACCTTCTTTATGTTATTATAAATCCATCCATCCATCCATTTTCTGTACTGCTTAATCCATGCAGGGTCGTGGGTGGGCTGGAGCCTACCCCAGCAATTATCAGGCGAGAGGCAGGGTACACCCTGGACAGGTCGCCAGGTCGCCAGTCCATCACAGGGCGTTATTATAAATTAGTTTTTAAATAAAATGAAACCATCTTGAGATAACCAGATACTTTATTTCATATTCTCAAGAAAATAAAGTTCAAAAGATGTTGAATTGTCGGGAAGCTGCTCTCTGCTTCTGTACAATAAACAACACTTTGTGTAAAAGGGGACAAAAAGTCATTAAAAGCTATTTAAAATCCCTTTGAAGGCTGGTACAAAGGATTTTTAAAGAAAGGTTTGCTCTGCATCCTCAAGTATCTCCATGCAGACGGTGGCCCAGGTCAGACACGATGCCCTCTGCCTTATTTATTTAAGACTGACCCTGTTGTGAGGCTTGCAAGTTATTTACATTGATGCCAGTTCCTCTTCAGTCTGTTCCAGTATTTTCTTCTTAAATTAAGGGGAGCTCAAACCATCAGATAGAAGACTAAGGAATCAATATGAATGAAATATTTTTATTCTAAAAAGCGTTGCTTCCTGGGATGTGTTTGTCTAAAAGTCAGTCAGCCAACATAAAAGATCAGAAGTAATGTTACTGGTGCTGGTGAGTTATTTAGTTGTGTGGTTGGATAAGGTTAGAAATGGAGGAAACGTCAATAAAAGCAATCGTGCAACATTTTTATGACCATCTAAATGACCCTGGACTTCATGAAGTAGGTTGTCCACTGCATCTTCAACACCTCTACCTGCCTGTACTACTGGAGTTGGCTCAGTTTCTGAAATATTTTTTCTACATTTCATTCAGAACCCTGATGGTGGGCATCATCATTCTTGCAAGGCTAAACCAACATTGTGAGTGTCCATTCCCTCCTCCTAGCTGTAGCTTCAAAAGTTAGAGCCTGACTGATTGTTTAGATTGGCTTAATGAAACCAAACAAACAAAAAAAACCCTCCAAAAAACCCATTCAAAATGAGCTTATTTTTTCCATATCTGATATGATCTGTTCTATTTTTATTAGAACAGCTATCAAATAGAACAGATCATATCAGATATGTTTTTATTTACAATATACAGAGTCCCGGATTTTTGGGAACTGGCACATTTTGTGCTCAAGATCATTGTAGTAATTTCACCTTTGCGTGGGACTGGACATGTTTGGCTTAATGGGGTTTCATTCATCATTGCTCACTTATTTTGTCAAAGGAATTTATTGTAAATTTACTGAAATTTGTGTGACAGAATCAACTGAAAAAAAGGGCTCTTTTATTGAGACGTTCTATAAGCCTGAAACCTCAGTGAGTGGATGTGAATGTGTAATGATGGATTTACAAAACATGAGACTTTGTTGCAAGAGGATCCACATGCATGTATATTTTGGCCATGGTCACTCCTTTAACTTTATTTATTGTTTTTTTCTTTATAATGTTTGCTAGGGAGGCCATGCCACGTGACCAGGTTTGTCCCTGAACTTTAAGATGAAACAAAACATGAGGAATAAATGTGAATATAGGAATTGTAATGAATTTAAAATGTCATCAAACCCACAGAAGCAAACTTTGTTGTTACTTCCTGCAGAGTTCAGTAAAGGAGGAACAACATGTTTTGTTCTCTATTTTTCTTGCAGAGATATCTCAGAGGAAATCCACATCTCTTACCTTTAGGCAATTGCATCCCTACAGTGTCTTTGGTTCCATCTTCTGCATCTTATTTCATGTAGGATGTCAACCTTGAGGCATAAGGAAGCAGCTGAGAACACACTGTGGCAAAGCATGTGGTGCCACCAGTGGGGCGCTTTCCATTAAGCCTGGAATCACAGTAGATCTCTGTCTCTGCTCGGGTCATGTTTCTACAATACATCCATGTATATTTCATGAGCAGAGAAAAATGTAAACTTCATTTGTCCCTTTGTATTATTTTTTCTTCTCAATGGAGCGCATAAAAGGAACAGATCCCGGCCATCTGTGATTTATAGGCACGGCAACAACAGCATATACTTAAATATGCATAGAATTAGACCTGGTTAGTCATACAGTAGCTTCAACTTTTCCTGTTTCTTTATGCAGCAGTAGGACCAGTGCTCTGATTAAAGTGCCAGAGGCTTGCTCTCTCTTTGCCTCCTCATAAATAAATGTGTCATTGCTCGCTGAATTAACAAACAGGCTCAGGGTTAATTTCATATTGTTGCTTAACTTTCTCTCCTGTGTTTGCTCTCTTTACTGCTTTGCATTTGAAATTCACTGATTGAGTTAACCTGATTAGCTCAGCCTCTGCTGCCAAATTCACTTCCAACTTCCAAAGAGGATCTCGTGTCTTTCTCCTAATCTCTCTCTCTCTCCTTGTTTTCCATTTCTGCAGCTTGTCTTTGGAGCGATGAGTGGATGATGAGATTTGACAGGCCCATTTTCGACAACAGGAAGATAGTTTCCTGTTTTTGAGTTTTCCTTTGATACGTAAACCTGCAGTAATACAAATCTGCTGTATCGCCCAGAGTTTCCCTCTGATCATGGATGTGCTGATTTCATACTGATAGCTATTATTCCATCTACACTGCCTGCCAAATAAAAAGTCGCCACAAAAAAAGAAAAAAGAAAAGTTGCACACACTAATATTTTGCTGGACTGCCTTTAGCTTTGATTCGGCAGCATTTGCTGTGGCATTGTTTTGATAAGCTTCTGCAATGGCCCAAGATTTATTTCCATCCAGTGTTGCATGAATTTTTCACCAAGATGTTGTATTGATGATGGGAGAGTCCGACCACTGCGCAAAGCCTTGTCCAGCACATCCATGTGTGAAAATGATGTCTCATGTTCCCTGAAGCACTCTTTCACAATCTGAGCCCCATGAATCCTTGTGTTGCCATCATGGAATATGGCTGTACCATCAGGGTAGATGGAATAACCTGCTCATTCATTATTTTCAGGTAGTCAGCTGACTTCATTATTTGGGCACATAATGTTGTTGAACCTAGACCTGACCAACTGCAGCAACCCCAGATCATGCTGCCCCCACAGGCTTGTACAGTAGGTACTAGTCATGATGGCTGCATCAGTTCATTTGCCTCTTACCCAGATGCTGTCATTCACTCTGGAACAGGGTAAATCTGGACTCATCAGACCACTTGAACTTCTTCCATTGCTCCGGAGTCCAATCTTTATGCTTCCTAGCAAACTGAAGCCTTTCCCCCCTATTAGCCTCACTTATCGGTGGTTTATAGGGTACATAGCTGTTTGGTCTCAAACCCACTAGTGCCCTCCAAATGTGTAAATATTCTGCTGTTCTACTGTTGACTTTCTTCAATTTGATTTCACCGAACATTTAAGTGATCACCGATCACCATCATTTAAGTTTTCTTTCAATCACGTTACTTCCTGGAAGACAATGGTTCGCCACAATCCTTCCAGTTTTTAATAATGCGTTGGACAGGTCTTAACCCAGTTTTAGTCATTTCTGCATCTCCTCAGATGTTTTTCTCTGCTTGATGCCAGTGATCTGACCTTTCTCAAACGGACTTACATCTTTTCCGTGACCTCTGGATGTGTCTTTCCACATCGTTGTAAATGAGAAGCTACTCATAGCATCAGATGGGGTTTAACAACTTGTTGCCAACTGAAAGATAACCACCCATGCAGTAATTATCCAAAATGAGGCTTGTAACTATTTGCTCAGTTAAATCCAGGTGTCCCTTTTTTTGGCCAGGCAGTGTATATAGATTATTAACATTTTGATGCGGTTAACCAGAAACATCCATTATAGTCATGCCTTATAGCTGCTGCATGCAACAAAGAACTCCAAAGACATGTCAAAGTTATGTGATCCATTTTTCATTAAAAAAAAGTCAAGTCTCATGTGGAGTTCATTCATACAGGACAGATTCCATAAATATTTTAAAATGCACAGGTTTGCACATGATTTTCTCCTCATTCATGGCAACATGTCAGCAGATCTAGTTTCAGATTCTTGGAAACATAATTAGTTTTTTTTCAGCAGAGCAACGAGCCTCTAGGCTCCATAAAGGTTGTAACCCAGAGTCAGAATGATGGAGTGCTGCATCAGATGACCTGAACCTCCACAATCACCACACCTAAACTGAGATGGTTTTGGGATGAGTCAGACATGAATGTGAAGACAAAGAATCCAGCAAGAGCTTACCAAAACCTTTTCATGTGATGGTTCTCAAGGTGCTTGTTCTGAGAAGGTCAGCAGGGAGCCAAGCTGTTAACGGAGCTGAAATAGCTTCATTTCTGTAGGAATTGATCTGGGCAGGTTTTACAGCATGGCAGTCATTTCGAAAATGTCTGCTCTTTGGGTTAACAAGACAGGAGACCTGGACCATGAGGCAGGATTAGTGGCAAAGCGAGAAAATGACGTTCAATTCTGGAAGCTGGTATACTTCTGTAACATCATGGCAGCTTAAAATGGAAACCAATGACATGTGTTTGAAAATGGAAAAGACATGAATGTAGACGGTTCCAACTCTCTGAGTCAAAAACATCTGTGAAGTTTGACTTCAGCTGAGAAACATCTTCATGAGATAAGTCATCAGACAAGAACGTTTCTTTGGTCCCCAACGGAAGACTGATGTAAAGCTTTTTCCTGATTAAGTTTGAAGATTTCGACCAAACATTAATTATTTTTGTATGATTCTGTCTGAATCATCACTAAATTATTAAAGATTTTCTTGCTGTTTTCTCCTGCAGGATGCAGTGTGCAGTCTAAACTCATCAAAGAACAGCAAATGAATTCTGTCTGGTGGTGTGTTGGTTTGCTCCATCGCCTCACAGCAAAAAGGCTCCTGGTTAAAACCTTGCATGGGGCTGCTCCATGTGGAGTTTGCATGTTCTCCCTGTGCATACAAGTTCTCTCCCTGCATTGCACCATAAAAAAAAAGAAGTTTTTTTAAAAAGTTTTTTCTTGTATTTTTGAAACAAAGGGAAATACCAATAAGATTACAGAAACCGATTCCAAATTTATGTGTCTAATATTGGATAATGTGAAAAAACTGTAACAGTAAAAATACATAAAATTTCAATTTTCCTAAAGGAAATATAATTTCATTTTATCTAAAAAAGCTGTTATACATGTAACCTTGGGGTTAAAGAGGTGGACTGATGTCTGGACAACCCAGGTTTAAGTCTCCAAATCTGGCAATGAAAGTGAACCCCTTGAGTAAGGCCCTAATCCCCCAACTGCTCCCTGGGCACTGATGCTAGGCATCCCACTGCTTGTAGTGATGAAAATATTTTGATTTATTGGATCATTAATAATGGAAATTATGTCATTTTTAGACTTTTGTTTGTATTTTTCTTGCATTTTCTGGTCATATTTACATGTCATGTAATTATTATTATTCATGCAAAAGCTTTTCATTAAAGTTAAAATAAGATGTAAAAGTGAAGGTATAAACTGTATTTTCATTATGTTTCATTATGTAATTTTCAGATGCCCCAGCTGCCAGAATATTACAGGTTTTTGTGTTGTGGTTGTTTGTTTTGGGTTTTTATTGCATTTATATTTTTTAAAGTGTGGGTTATTTGATGTTTCAAATTTTTCTCTAGGAGTTTGTGTGAGTGGTTGTTTGTCTCTCTATGTTGGCCTCGTAATGGACTGGCGACCTGTGCAAGGTGTACCCTGCCTGATAGCTGTTGGGATCAGCTCCAGTCCCCTTGTGACCCTGAAATAAGCAGGTGTAACAGCTAGATGTATTTCTGTCTGACCAAAATCGGCAGACAACTAAAGGTCTTGCTGAACATTTTCCAGCCTGCATGACAGGAAATTAATCGAGACCTTTACAACGAAGCTTTTGACGAGGTTGAACCCCTTTTCTGTTTGTTCTTTATTTTGACCAAAGAGCATTTCAAATTACTTGTGTTGCATCTGACAGAAAAAGACAAAAACTTTTTCACTTGCTTATTTTATAAATTACACTTCTGTTAATTTAGTTAGATTCAATAAGTTTAACATGCTTTGTAGCCCAAATAAAAAAAAAGAAACAACTGTATTTGAATAACAGTCAAAATAAAAGGAAAAAGAAGAAAGAAACAAGAAAAAACTCCCACAGAAGTAAGTTTCCTGGAAAGTGGGACGCTCTGTCAGCAATCTCTCCAGCATTCACTTTAATGCTCAGTGTGTTACCAACCAAACAGATGGCATCCGTCAGTGTTTGAATTTCATCTGTGAAAATGGTTTATTTAAATATTATTCTGATATTGTCATTATAATACAAACTGTTGCAATGTTTCAGTACAGAAGCCTCACACAATACCAAAGAAAAGATAATTCATCAGAATTTCTGACAGCTCAACAAACAGACAGGACCGCATCAAAATGAAATACATTAGAGGAAACAAATACATCTGGAAGGGATGATGCATATAAAACAGAACAGAAGAATGCTTGTGTGATGCTTTCTGAAATAACATCCCTGGAAGAAGGAACTGCTGCTCAAGCCTTCAACGGTGAACTCTCCCCCTTCTTTGGCAACTGAGACCAGTTGCTTATAGGCAATTCGGCCTCCATCGAAGCCCATACTTTGGATCATTTTTCTTCCTTTCAATCATAACATCCATTCAGTCATAACTCCAAACTCTTCTTCTTTGTTATTGAGTGATGCGGGATCATTATCATTATAAAGGAGATGGTTCTAATATACATGTAGATAGATATAGATATAGATCTTTTTTTCTCTTTTATGTGTCAAAACATTTTATCCAAGTTCATTTTGAAGAGATGAAAACCCACTTTGAACTTGTTAACACTTGAATATGAATACATGACACCATTGTTACGAGTACAGAACATCACAGGCCTCTGCCTTTAAATGGATTTTTTTTAAAAGAAAAAAAATGGTTACATGCTGTTTCATTTCATTTACAAGTTATACAGATCTGAGACTTTTTACATGAGGGTTGGACGAACCGTCCACTCAGACTGTGCCCACTCTCCAAAGTGCTGGGGTACAATTCCTCTGAATCAGCTTTAAATTCTCATCCTCATCTCTGCTGGCAAGAAATAATTTTTTTTTTTGGTTTTTTTCCTTTGTTTTTTTTCCTGAAAACTAAACTTTCTGAATACTATTGAAGAACTTGTTTAATTGAAAACAGTCACAGCAGAGTGGCAAAACAAAGTGACAGTGATACTAAAATAATTGTCCAAATCCAGCTTGAAGCTGTTTGGGATTTGAGGGCTCAGACAGGTTTTCCCTGCGCATCTAGCTGAAATCCACTGGCCTGATGGGCTATTCTGGCCTCTGAACCTCAGTGCTGAATCAACAAATCTGGGAGCACTGTAAATTAATAGATTGGTTTATGCTTTGTATGCAAAGTGGATTAACCGATGGCGGTGAGTGTTTGGCTTTGTGAGAACACAGTACATTAATTAAAGCAATGAAAGCACGAATAATTGTTTTTGATGTGTTAATTCAAAGTTTGGGCCTCAGTTAAAAGAAAGAAGTGCATTATGGGATCAGTGGTAACTGAAATGAAATTTAAAAAAAAAACATGTGCTGCAATACAGCAGCTTTATATTCATTCACTTCAGTATTTTCTTCTGCTCCTCCATTATTCATCCATATTTCAGTTTGAATTTGCATCTGTGCTGCTGATGGATGGAGCACAATTTCATTTCAGCTCAAAAGTTAACAACAACAAAAGAATCCTTCTAGATCATGCCGAGGATGTAAAAATAGGCGTCGTGTGTGTTGGAAAAACAGAAGCGCTGCTCTGAATGTTTGTGTCAGATTGTCAAAGCATTTTCTTTATAAATGCTCCATGTGAAGAAAAGTTTCTACGATACGTCGGTGCCCTGTGATGGACTGGCGACTTCTCACCCGATGGCAGCAGAGATAGGCTCCACCCATGACCCTGATTAGGATAATATGTGTAAGGATAATGAATAAGCGAGTGAATAAATGAATGATGTATCAGCTAAAAATGTTTCTATAAGATCTAAGAGAAAAAGTCCTTTAGAAATGAACTCATTTCTTACAAAACATGAGTGTTGTGGGATATACTGTCTAACTGGATCTCATGTCACCACCTTCCCTTATCAGTCTGATAATGTAAAAAAGAAATGCATGTTTTGTGATCACCATAATACAAACAACCTTTCTTCATAAATGTTCCCATCCGTCCATTCCAGGGAGGCGAACAGCTGCTGAAATGATGCAGGTCGCTTCAAATGAACCATCTCAACCACATATCAGGATTTTAAACATCTGAAAAATTGCGATTTCTTTTTTTTTTTTTATTCTCACGGAGGAGACAATACAAATTATATTGACAAAGGGACATTTTTTTCACACCGAAGCTAGCACATGAAATAAAGCTAAACTCAACATATCCTAACACTGAAGTGTTCAACAAATGTCTTCACCTTCCATTTCAGCCTTCAGACCAAGCATGCACAACTGATTATGTATCACCAACAAGATGTAAAAGTATGCACATCGGAAATTTGGATGGCCAACACAGCTGAAAGAAAAATGCAAAATCTGGCCTTTTTTTTAAACCTATTAGTTAACATTAATAGTCTAATTTAACACATACTTGAATTTGATTTATCTCCTGGAGAGGGCTAAAGTGCCTACTCATGGCCAGAGTGGGTGGCAGCTATGTACACAGCACATACAGTTATTCTAAGTGTTTCAAATAAAACAGACATATATCTAGGATCATATATATTACACAAATATAGATTCTTCTTTTTTCTTGTTGACTTTTGAGCAATGAACACATGAACTAGAACAGCAACACCTTCAGAAAGTCATTCAGAGTCCAGCGGTCACACTGCACCTCAGATGGCGTTGAGTAGACGTCTGTACAAAAGGTAATCCGACAACCGCAGGTGTGACTGGTGTTTGCAGTGGCTAATAACAATGTGCTGGGTGCAAGAGCAGTGGTGGTGAGGGGGTGAGGAGCCAACTGCCGTTCGCATCTTGGGAGGGGGGACGGGGTAAGTGGGTTGCGAGGGAGTAAAACAGGCAATTTTTCTCTTTTTTTTCTTGTTTGCTTTGAGAGCAAACTGGAGCGGGGCTGGCTGCAAACCATGTCAGTTCCTCAAATTATAACAAGGCATCCCACACCAAACCGCACGCAAGAAGCAGGACGGCCAGTCCATAGCTTGATGATATTCTTGTACCTGCAAAGAGAAGAAACAGAGAATTAAAATGTTTGTCTGACATCTACTTGACATCGAATGAAATTTTATTCATAGAGCCCTTTTCAGCAGCGTGAAGGGCTGAACATAATAAAAACACCCAGTTTTACAAGTTAAAAATACAAGCTTTGACACACAAGAGATTTATAATCACACACACACACACACACACACACACACACACACACTGCATGGCCAGTTTCCAACGAGTATAATTATAAAGATCTGAATAGAAATAACATCTTGGTATTGTTGAACCAGGTGAAGAAACGTAGTCATTCCACGACCACAGAGGGCATCGCCATGGGAACCATCACAATCAGGGCAGGCTGAGGCCCACACCATGAACATAAGGCTGCCACGCAGCCTGGATTTGATGTAATTCCAATCAGAGTGAACTCATGAGGCATCCGATCTGAGCAACTACAAAAACCAAACTTAATGATTTGATTTTCCAGTCACCTCCAAGACAGAAAAACACTGTGTCTTCACATACATACATCGGAACAACACTGGAATTAAATGAGAGCGTGCAGTAATTAAACTAGTGGTCTGAAATAACAGCACAAATGCCGACGCCCCGACGCTCAGGCAGCTAATGTGTTCAATCCAGCTGACATGAAAGAGAAAATTACATCTGAGACCAAAAAAATAACTACAAAAAGCCACAAATAAATCAGAGATAAGGAGAAAAGAACACAACACAAGTAAATTCTACACAAAGAGGCAAAGGATCCTGCAGAAAAGAAACACACACACACACACACACACACACACACACACAAACACACACACACACACACACACACACACACACACACACA
>JBBBVU010000019.1:23898777-23910130 GCA_037177055.1 Atherinosoma microstoma
GTGTGTGTGTGTGTGTGTGTGTGTGTGTGTGTGTGTGTGTGTGTGTGTGTGTATGTGTGTGTATGTGTGTGTGTGTGCGTGCGCACGCACTGTGTGTGTTCCGTCACTAAGACCCCTCTTTTGAGTCGCCGGAATTTTTTTATTGTGAAAAGGTGTGTAGCAATTAGTATAATTCCAGAGTAAACATAAATACTGCAGTGACATCGTGTGTAATGCGTCACAATGGATGCGCTAGCACTGCTTGAGGATTATGCCAATGGCAGGATCAGGATGCAGATAGTTTTTACAGAGCACAAAGATTTCCTGGCCTGTGATGATGACTGGCTGATATGCCGATTTAGATTCCCAGTGCACTTAGATCCATGTGCTGAACTGGACCCAGTGTTATATCGACCAACACGCTGGAACCAGGCTACCCCGGTGCAGCTAAACTGGACTTTATGGTTTTCTGGCTTTTCAGCAGCACCGCCATACATTCAGACATGACTAGCAGTGCCATCAGGTCATGATGACCTCCCCTCTGGGTAACACCCAAATAATTGGTCCCTGAATGCCGCCTTGTGCTGAATCAATTTTTAAGTGTCAGCTTTGACGCCCTCTAGATCCCCTGAAAAGTCTGGCAAACATCTTTGAACTGTGTCACATTCTCTCTTGGATCATGTGACCAAGCCACACTTGAGCAGAACAGCTGGAGGATTGCAATTCATACATTATTGATTTGCTGTTGTGGTGGTTATTGTTATTTCATATTGGATTTTCAAAGCCATTTTTCACTTTGAGGGAAAACAAACAGTAAAAGAGACTGCATGCTCTGTTGATGTGATTTTGTCACGTACACATAAAATGGACAAAACGTAGCTGCAGTTTAAAAGTTCAGTCAAAAGTTCTTTCAATATCAGTAAAAAACCACATTCCTACGGCCCTGTTTACATCTGAGATTAGCATGTGTAGGGGTGATCAGAGTACATTGGATCACACCTGGCAGTACAGTACGCCTCCACATGTTTCGCACTTCCCGCTCTGCATGTAAATAAAATTCAAGATCCAACTACGCAGTTATCAGGACCTCAGCAGCAGTTTCAATAATTCTCTACAAAATCCTGATTTATTCACTGACTTGAACTATTTTGTAAATTCTTACATAAGAAATGCATAATCAGGGTGTAACCTGCCTCCTGAAGCTGCTGAATGGACTTAATCCTGCTACAACCCTAAACAAGATCAAGAACATATATAGAAAATGGATGGATGGGATGAAAGGTTTTAATAAACATACCAAAAGGTTATGCTATGTAACATGACACAAAATCAAATAAGGAAAAATGCACAAGGTGATGAGGTGGTCTCTCAAATACTCTCAGCTTCTTAACAATCCCTCAGCTTTATCTTTGGGAATGATGGAAACCCCATGATCATGTTCAGACAGCCACAGAAAGATCTGCATTACACTGTTTCAGTAAACTGAACTGAAAAGTGTCATGGATGCTTGATTTTTTAGAGCCAATGGACGTATACAAGACCGTAATTAACTCCAGAAATGTGAACTACTTAATTTATCCATACAAGGATAAATTCCATCTTCCATGAAAATTCAGGAGCTCATGTTTTAAAGTCGCACTATGTAACTTTCTGACCCTAAAGGTGTAAGTTAATCAAAGGTCAATTATATAAAATTATATTTACAATTAAAAACTGTGTTTCTATTGGTGTCTAATCTCTTTACTACAATTAACTGTTGTGTTTTTATTTTCTTTGAATGAGCCATTTATATCTACTTGCTGCGGGTCCACATACATGGCAGCTGCCATAACTGTGCCACCATTTTTACTACAGTGTCTCTGAATGAACGAACAACTCTGTGTGTGATGTGAGAACCCCCTGAGCTTTCAAACTGCAGTACCAGCTTTGTTTGATGGGTGCTAGAGCATCGTTTTGGACAAGTAAAAGGACCGTAGAAGAAGATTGTACGAATGTATGCAATGTTGAAGTAGTTACCTGTAGTGCAGTCATGTCATCGCTGCACCTGAGACACTGATGAAACATATTTATGTCTGGAATAATTTGGCCACTGAGCCGCTGTCCATTCACAACTGTGCTTGTCATTTGATATAACTGCTATGTCCATCTTTACCACTAGATGGCAGTAATTCTTACACACTAGACCTTTAATAATACGTGTTTCTGGACTCATTTTGATGGCACAGTGAAATTCATTATGTATATTCCAGCCATATTTGCCCTGCAGCATTCTGAAGCTGAAAACTGCACTTCACATCTATTTTTCCATCCTCATGCACAACTTTATAGCAGCATTTCACTTTATGCACACTCCAGCAACTGGATATCAACACACTGGCCATTTTTACCGTACACCATGGTTGATTCAGCACATAAATGCAGGAGGACATTGTTGGAGGAAAAGAGGAAAAGAAAGAGAAAGGGATAGAGCAAGAGATAAGACAGGAGTCAACATGAGACTGACTTTTACAGGCTGGAGAGAGGTCAGAGAAGAGACAGGATGTAAGATGGATGCTGAATTAGTCAGGGGGAACCTCACTGAGAAAATCTGCCAAAGTGTACTAGTGCCTCTTTAAAAGGACCAAAAAAAAGAAAGAAGAAAAGATAAATAAATAAACTTCCATGAAGTCATCTTTGGGGAGTTAAGTTGCTTTTTTGCCATTTCTACAAATTTCTGTAGCAGCCTTTGAGCACCAAGCTTGTTGTGAGCAGCTGTGAACTCTTTTCTTTTGGGTGTGTTTCACACCATCAGCTCTATCGGACCCCGTTGACTTTTTTTGTTTGGTGTTTTTATTTTGTTTTGACGTGTTCATCATGTCATTGATCAGTGGAAGGGATCACTCTGACTGACTGACTGTTTAATGTAGCGAATGAGAGTACCAGACGGGAGGCAGTAGTGATGACAGGAAGCAAACAGCTACTCAACATGACACATACACACTTTCTGCTCATTTGTCATCTTCAAAAGCCATATTTTCCTTAGAACCATTATACAGACATGATTTCACTTAAAAACACAGAACAAACACTGATAACATTTATTGATATTAACCGACTTTCTTTCTCCCCTTATTGAATAATGTACAAACAACTTCCTTTCTTTTTTCCACTGGTGAGTCATATCATCAGAAAAAATGGTTTATATCTGATCTGCTGTTCTGCTACAAAGCATCCAGGTTCTCATATGATCTGTGACAAATCTACAAACTGTTCCCAGAGATTAGGCTGAGCATTCAGTCTTCATGCACCACATGTCTGGAACGGACCTGAGATCTGATCCAGCTCTTGGGAATTGGAGACTATACTGAAAATCGGCTCATCTTGTTTAAATCTCTCCAGTCTACTCTCTGTCTCTTATATTAGGAGTTCTTAACTTTTTTTTACCTTGGGGTCCAACTTTTCTAATATAAAGTGGCCTGGGGCCCTTTCAGATTTTAACACTATATTGGTTTAATTTGTTTTCAGTAACAAATCCACTTACAGTTTAACAACATAAACCTTGTCAAATACATATTACAATACAATGACATCATCACAAAGACATTTATTCATTGTGTGTGTGAACCTGCACATACAACAAGATGTTAAATTAGCTAACAGTTCATGGAATAAAATCGGGCTGCTACAGGACAAAATTATAAAGCTCAATTCATACTTATTAAAACAAAAAACAACTAATCATTAGATTTATGATGTCAAAAAAAGAAGAGACTTAAATTTGATTTGATCAAAAAAATAAATACATTCAGAAAAGAAAACAAATCTTTTTAAATAAACTGTAAATAAAACTTTTAGTTTATTTATTTAAATAAAAAACATTTAAACAAACAATTTATTTGCATAAATAATCTTCTAATATAATTTTTCTAAGAGTTACCAGTTGATGAAATGTAACATGTTTTCTGCATCTGTAGCGTTTTTTTTTCTTTCTGTATTTTTGGTTTATTTGTGAAAAGTTCCCATCAGCGTTGGATGTTTGGTTTTGAAGGCTTCAGTGCTGAATAACGTTAGCTAACATTCCACACACTGGGTTCTCGTCGCTGCCGCTTTAGCTCAGTTTACTAAACTGTACTTAATGATTCCTGCTGTAAAATATTTTGCCTTTTGTGGGGAAAATTATATTACAGTGTATTTTTCATTTCAAATACTTCTCCATAACATTTGCTGCAGGCGAGCAGCTATCTGAGTGTTTTTATCCACTTATTGGAGTTTGTTTAACAATTGGCTGATGCATTACCGCCAGCAAGTGGTGGGAAGTGGTATTACAACCGATGACTTACACAGCCCACAGACGCAAAAAAAAAAGATTTCTGGAGGCCCAAGCATGGCCCGAAGCCCCATGGTTAAGCATCTCAGTCTTATGTTGTGTTATGATGAAGTGATTTTAACGTCTTATCTTCAGTGTTTTAAACCTCCCTTTAGTATAAATCATGGTCCAAAGAAATGTAGTGATTTCTGCAGATTTTAATGTATGAAAAAGACAGAAACAAAACTGGGAATGTATTTTTTTATTTCAGTGTCAGTCACATTGAAACACACCAAGAATCAGTGATTCAAAACACTTTCACCATGGTGTGGAACTGTTTCCATGAGTTTTACCTTCAACATGGAGAATGTATGGGATTCCAGCATTCTCACACATATAACTGGGAGACACTGCAGGTGCTTTTCACCACATTAATGTTTCTCTTCACTTCTCTCACTTGAATCTTTTTCACACATCTTCACTCCTGGAAGCGAGCATGTGTGAGAGAGATGCCCAGAAGAACACAAATTTACTTCTTTTTGCTAAGCTCCTCCAGAAAGTTTCTTCTCTTCTTCCCTTTATCTCCTTAAGGTGCATTTCAGGATGCATTGGAGTCCCCTCACAAAGAAGTGGGAAACATTTTCCAGGTCAGGAGAAGAGAGAGGAATCCAGTTAGTAAAATTGAATAAATGTGAAATTCTTTTGTGGGAGTGGTGTTTTACTTCCAAACTAACCTTACCAGCAAGAATAGCAAGGTAAAGCTAGGACCTGGCTCATGCTATTCTTAGAGAAGAACAAAGGAACATTTTCAGGTCTTGTTTTTGTACTCGGCTGCATTTTAATTGCTGAGCGCAGGGAAAACATACAAAATCAGTCCTGCAACACAACTGAACGCACACATGCAGTCACACACAAAAGGCCTTTTATCTGGACAGTAGCTGTATTTTGTCATTCATCCATCAGTGTGGGTGAAAGCTTCCTCCACCTACTTCCTGTCACCATTTGCTTGACAAGGTCACAGAGTCTGCGAGACGTGAGAGGAATTCACAGCTCTTTCTCGCAGCTCAAAAGGAGGTGCTCACGGAAAAAGAAAAAAAGTGAATGTTTGGACATTTAACTTCAAATGATGTCTCAAGGTTCAAAGCTGAGCGTGAAACACTTTGAGCCGGCAGTTTCTCCAGCATGTGCTGAGTGAATGATGTTCAGGGATAATGAGTGAGAGTGTCTGTCTGATTTAGTGGGAACGTGTGTTCAGAGTTCCTCAGCAGGGAGAAAATAAACCCACACTGAATACTTTTCATTTGTCCTCTTTAACCCAACGCAGCATTCAACATTTTGTCAAAATGTTTTTGGCTCTGTGAAATGGTGACGCGGATATCGATTCCAGGGCAGCGAAGCAGTCGGGTTCACAGAGGCACCTCCACAGGGAGCTCAGACTGGCTTAGTGCCACTTCTATCTAATGATGCTGATCCTTAGCTGGCTGGCTGGCTGGCAGACTGGTTTGCTGACTGTCTCTTTGAATTGCTTGCTTACATATCTGGTGTAGGCTATATGTTTCATAAAAGCTGCTATGTGTCTGAGCAACGACTGCTGATCCAAGTGGATCTCATTACAAGGCATCTGGACTGTTCAGCTGTGAATGAGGCTAAATGTGATAACAGAGTTTGGTGAGTAACACAAAATAATCATCCACCACACCAGGTTCACACCAGCAGCCCGCATTACTGCAACATTTTCCAAACCATTAAGCCATAACCGCCAAGAGGGACAAAGAGCGGATCAGGACTTCATGTGTCGGGGCTCATCAGCACCGACTGTTCTGTTTCATTGTTTCTTTCCTTCAAATATTTAACACAGAATCTCATATGAAAACAGTGAATCTTATTCGTTCTCATTTCCTGGCTTTTCAGATGACTTGCAACGTAGAAGTAAAACAGACTTTTGGAGAGCTTGTTCATCACCACATGCCTACCACTTTTTAACACTTGTGAAAAACAAGAATTAAGGAAAGAAAAATTCGAAGTTGAACATGCAAAGTCCGAACAGTATAAGATAGAGCTCCAAGTGGGTGTGTCTCCATGAATTCAGCTTATTTTCTGCTCATCTCTAGATGGCTTCTGCTGGTGTTTAACAGTCTTTGGGTCACACTACAGATTTGAGCACTGAGTTCGGGGCTTTGACTCAGCCTTTTTCCAAACATTTAAATGTTCAGCTTCTTTCCTGGAGCTGTTTCTCTGTTAAATCCACAGCAGAGATTATCCCCAGATGTAATTCAGATGTTCCTTGGTTCATGCTGAGTTTTTTTCTTTTTTACTTTTTTTTTTTACTCCTCTTCATCCAACTTCCTTCCTGTTAGAGATGGGACATTTGATACTGAGGCTCCAGAGTAGGGGGTGACAATCTTTAGGCACTTTAAAATTTGATTTGATTTGGATTCAGAGTGCCATGATGGGATTATAAGATCATTTTTGATTTGGCTTCTCTTTCAGTTCAGTTTAATTCAGCTTTATTTGTATAGCACCAATTCCCAACAACGTCATCTCGGGAGGACATTTTACAGACAAATCCATTCAGGCACAATATGCATCTTTTTCCCTGTGTGACCACTACTACTTTCCATGTGGAAATGTGTTTTGGTTACTCACATTTGTTGTGACAAACAAAGAAAAAGGAAATTCACTAATCTGTTGGTTAATGCAGGAAAACGTCAGTTTCATCACATAAGAGTAAAACATGGAGCTGCATCAGAACGGCGTTGGGTTGATCACATGTCTATCAGAACTTCTTTTAAATTATGTTTATGGTTTTTCTTACAAATGCAGCTGTTTAACCTACAAATCATTAAAATCAAAGTCTGTAATATTTCCTTAGTTACCTTCATATTATCTATTAGTGTTGTTCAGATGAAGCTTCAAGATGGAAGCTTTCCAGAAAATTGGTTCAGAAAATGGTTCATTTCTCAAAGCTTCATGTTTACATGAAACCACCTGCTGGCCAAATTGTACAAAATAGACATAATATAATGAAAGGGGATAATAAATAATGATAAAAACAAATCTAAATAAAGTGTATTTTCCAATAAGTATATAATGACTATATTGTATTATATACATCTCTACAAAAGTGTATTTTTTTATGAATGCATCCTATGTGTGCCAATTAATCATTAGGCCAAAAATGTGTTGCATAGTGTCACAACGGCAGGAGGGAAAATATTTGTCTTCTGTGTCACATGTGGAAAATGTTCCTGGTTTAAGAATGCAGAGGAAAGTGAATGTGTTTGTGTGTAGAAACGATAGTTTTTCATCTATGTTTTGGTTTGGTCAATTTCTCTTTTGGAAACAACTTCTTCAGCCTTCAAAAACAGCTTTTGGCATGACACAGATGAGACGAGACCTGAACCGCTTCCTGAAGCAGTCATGTGGTGCAGTTGGGCGGCAAGGCTTCGGAACTGTCTTTATTTATCTTTATATAATCTTTATTTATTCAGATTGTCAAAGCCTGCCTTGTCCTGCCTCATCATCCTGCGTTTGGGCCTTCTTCATACGCTGTAACAATCTGTTTCTTATCTGTATGTTTTCAACTATTTCTCATCATATATGAGTATTTTGTAACTTTTCTTTCATCATATTATCATATATATTTTGCATCTGGGAGTTTGTTCCCCTCAAAGTGTCATTGGGCCTGCAATCAACTGTAATGTGTCTGAAAGACAGTCCTCAGGCTCAGCCCCAAATCTCCGATAGACTCATTCAGGCTTTATCCTTTAAAAAAAAGGATATATTTTGTATTTCACAACATTCATTATTTTTTTCAGTTCTGCAATTTAATTTCCACAATTACACCTTCAAAGTGTTACGCAAAAATGCCTAAAACCTTTTTACAGGCCTAATCTGATAACAAAATAAAAACAATGGGGGGGGATTACCATGCCCTTATTCCACTTTTGACTTGTACTTCACCATATTTTTTTCTTTTTCACCTCAATATTCTTGACAAAAATGATACTTTCATTGAAGATATTTTATATATCACTTCATATTTTCACAATGTGGTTTAATATGTTTGCTTAAACTGAGCTATATCTGGAGTTTCAGCATCGTGGGGACTGACAGTTTAATCTATAAACAAATGTAACAGTGAAAATGAGCTCAGACTCAGTGCTTGTTTTCTCTGCTGCTTTCGTGACTGCACAGAAAAGTCTTGAGGGGACACATGCATCTAATGCAGTAATCTAAGGACATCGTTTTTAAACTAATGAATCATTTACAAAAATAAAAACAAGACAAAAGCAATTTTGCTGTAACCTGAATAGTTTAATGTGTGTTAATTGGAAAATGATGACTAAACAGATGTGGTTCTCTGAGGGAGCTCAGCATGCTTCAGTTATACTTGTCTGACTGTGACAACAAATAACAAAATTTTTTAGAGCACAAACGAATAAAAATCAACTAAACATCCTGGTTGTGGCATTCAGAATATTAGATCTGAACGGCTGTCTCTTCATCACAAAAATGTTCTCTTTCTTTTGAAAACCTGCTCCATGAGATTTCAGTGGTGTTCAGGACTGAGCTTTCCCCCAGATACGCTCACATCCAAAAGACGGGAGTACAGTGAGTTAGGGGGGGCCAAGGGGAATATTAACAGGCTCAGACATTGCATGCAACTCTGAGTATTATAAATGTAGCCATGAACAACAGTTCTGTTCAGATCCACCCACTGGAACAATGACTCATTGCCGTTCTTTCCTTAGATATATGCAGTCGAGGCATTTAAAAAAAAAATACACATGGTGCTTCTTCAAACAAGGTCAGTGGATTTTTTGGGTTTGGATGAGAGCTTATGCAATCAGGCTGAGTCCATATGTGTTTTTCTTTCGTGCAGGAACCAGGCAGGCCCCAGGGGTGGAGACATGTCTGGCTTAGGGGACATTTTTCTTTTATTTCCCTTTTTATTTTTTGGTTTTTATTTTTTCCCCACATTCAGCTTGGGTCACCTCTGAGCTTTGAGAGAACAACACTGCCAGGAACAATGGAGCCGAACTGTGATCTAACAACAGCTGACACACTGAAACCGCTCCAATGCTGAGGCCGCTCCACCGGCCCCAGTCACCCCCACCTTCTTCTGGAAAGTGCCTTATTGTTTACAGATGCAGCAATGCGGAAAAAGAAATATCTGCACTCTCCCAGGTTTAATTTCATCTCATTCCATTTACCTATTGTTGCTCATCAGCCTCAAACCTGAGCAGCAGCAGTAATAGAACTCTGTCGCCCTCAGCCGTAACAGCTCTCTGCAGCTCTGTGGAGGTGGCTAAGGCTGCCTGATCAGCCACGGAGAGGCATTTATCTCTGTCAGACACACCGCACAGAGGACTCTCTGCAACACAGTTGTCAGCATAATTTGGCTGCCTCATAATCTCCTACTCTGCAGCCCCGGGGATTATTCAACTTCTACGTCTATTCAGTGGCAAGTAATATCTTCCTGTGTTTAGCTGCAGGGTGCAGACAGCTATCTGAGCCCAGAGCAGGGCTAACTCCATCTGAACTGTCTGACCAGTGGAGAAATGATTGGCAATCATATTTGAGGAGGAACGGTACTATTATAAAACAACTGGATTCCAAACCAGTTAAGATGTAATATATGAAGATTTATCCTCTCAGTGAAAAATATTACAGAAATGCAGTCAAATGTGTTTATTAGGAATTTGTTCAAACAAAAAACCTAAAGGTAAGTCGTGTTTTTGGGTCTCTGTCATAACCTTGTTACATCCGAGCTCAGTGTTTATGTACCTGGTGTCAGGGATAGTTTATACAAGACTGACTGCAGCATTTTCATAACCTTTACACTGAGGATGAAGTTACTCTCACTACATTACAGAGGAGGTTTACAGACCCTACATTTCAAATCTGTTGCTGACGTTATGAGCTCTAATAAGAACAGATTTTTTGTTCAGTTTTCATGTTGAATTTTAAAAAACTGAGGTTCATTTTTTAGGTGTAACATCAGCCATGTTTAACGTTGCTGTAGTAAGTCTGTGGGGACAAACAGGCCTGGCAGGAAGAGACACACTGAAAAATCCATGTTTTGGGATTTTATTGATCAATAGACTTCACTGTTGGAAATTAAACAGAGGATCAGAGGATAAGGTGGTTCAAAAGGGGGAAAAGAAAACCAGAAAAAGGGCAACCTCCTGTAGATTATTGATTGGAGTAGAGGAGTTTGGGTTCATTTAGGGGACTACGGCTCTGAGAAACACCTCACAGACAAATCTATGGAACAACTCACTACCAGGTTCAAACTCAGAACAAATCAACCAAAAATCAACAACTAATGAGCAATACCAACATTTTTCCTGTCGATTTTCCATCAGTATTGATCCCAATATGTTTACACAGTTGTACATTGTGGAATAATGTCTTTATGGAAAGGCCAATTTTAAACATAGATACAATTCATGAACATAAATTCGTAAAAGAAGTGCTAATGAGATTATAATAAATTATATTAAAGACACACTATTCAACTTTTGCCATTTTTTCAGTGATGCGTGCCCTATCGACGGCTAATCCAGCATCCATCTTGCATCCTACCTGTACTGTGAGCTCTCTCCAGACAGTAAAAAACAGTCATATCTTGACTCTTGTCTTATCTCTTGCTCCTCTTTGGTTCTCCTTAGTTTCCTCTCTGCATCCAATAATGTCTTCTAGCCTTTCTTTGCTGAATCCGCCAGCGTGCGTTCAAAATGGCCAGTTTGTTTACCTTCGCTTGCTAGCGTATAACGCATGCGCAAAGCGAAACTCAGCAGGCGGCGTCCCGGATGTGAAAGTTGTATAGTGCGGTTTCTCAGCAACGGGATGCTGCTGGGCCACGACGGCTCTAGAAATCTACATAATAGATGTCACTGTGTCATCAAACGAGTCTGGAAAGCTGAGTTTTAAGGTCTAAAAGTTATATAGTGGGCCTTTAATGAGTAAATCAGACAGAAAAAAGATTTTAAAAAATATTAAATTATTATTCAAATTAGACTTCAAATGAATATCATTTTTTTATTTAATTTAATTAAATACACACACACACAAACACACACA
>JBBBVU010000019.1:23915695-23928913 GCA_037177055.1 Atherinosoma microstoma
TTCGGCAATGGCGTCCGCTGGAACTTTGATGTTTCGCCATCAAGCACGATTCCTTGTATCTCCTACATACAACATCCGATCTGCACCACACTGAACATGGGTCAGTCCAGTTCCATGCTGACCACAACCACGTGTCCTGATGACGTCATGACTTTAGCCACGCCCCCTGAAAACAGGAAGTGACCCATTTTAAGGCCTAAATTACCAGCTTTTGTCAAAGAAACGTTATTATATTAACTCTCATCACTCAGACATGACTCCAAACCGCTTTTGATGGATCTTACACTAACTAAAGTCCTGCAGTGATTCTGCCAGAGGGAGTAAACAGGTAAGGCTGCACTCTCCTGCATGACGGCACCTCTAGTGAGGGTGAGAGTGCTATGGCCGGGAAATTAGTTGTAGACGCGGCGGTACAATAGGCCAAGCGGCGCCAGAGGTGCGAGGGCCTCCATCGCCGCTAGCGGCTTTAATTTTATTTTATTATTATGATTATTACATAAACTAAAAAAACATTGATAAACCAGATGAAGAAAAATGTGACATTTCAAAACCTACATTTTCATCAATTGGACATGAATTTGATAACCAGTGGAAATATAAATTTCACAGCAATAAATTAACATTAACACAATTAAAGTGAGTAAGACTGAAAAATCTACATTCTGGTATGTACATGGATATCACTTTCACACATGCTACCTGCTTACACATTTTTGTAGACCAGTCACAGCCCCCACATGGTGACAGTACTCCTCTAATAAATGGCAGAATATGCCAACTTTTTCATTTATAACAGTATTTTTTCAAATGCAGAATAAAACCAGCCAATACTGTTTAGATCAATATAATCTAACTCTAATGTCTGATCACATCTTTTCTTCTGGTAGTCAGAAACAAGTTGAACTGCACTTGCTTTCAACTTTCGACATCTCAGAGATTTTGTTTTCAAAAAAGCGATCAGCCTTGGACGAACCTTGTGCAAAGTCCATTGAGCAATGTCACAGAAACAGCATTGCAAGCTCAAGCATAATGCTTCACTCACTCTCTTATCTGTTGAGCAAAGCTGCAACTCTCAGCTTCTCAGGTGAACAAACTCATAGCTCTTTCACACTGGCAGGGTCCAAGTTGGTGCCAGTTCCTGAAACAAATTTTAACTGGCCGGCACATTCAGACCCAAAAAAGTTGGTTCTCAACTGGAACCATAAACAGTGGTTCTTCTTCCCAACCTGTGACATCATCAATGGCTGGCTGTGTTCACTGAACTCCAAACCACTGCATCATGTTTCTTTTAAGTTGAACAGAACAAACCTGAATGCTGTCTGTCAATATTCACAAAAGTGCTTTAATACATGCTATGTTTCAATAAAGTAAAAATCAAACAAGCAAAAAAAACACTGAACCAAATAATCAATACCATGAAGGAATACCATGAAAGTGAAAAAAGATTAACCCTGTGTTCACACCGCAAGCAAGTAGAATTATTCGCACATTGAAATTACATGTTAAGTCAATGTATAGACACGAATAGACGGCCGTTTGCTTGGGGTGGCACGTTTGTTGCAAATCTGCAGCACGGAAAGCCCCAATTGAGCGTCCTAATCGCGAGAATGGGGCGTCTTCCACCTATTTGCTCAAGATGATCAATTTTAACTCGAGTGTATTAAACAAATAAAATACAAAAAAACAAAAACAAATAAAACTAAAACACAAACCCTGTCATTCAAAACAGAAGAAAAAATTAATAGTGGCGGCGTGTAGATATCATTACCGAAGGCAGATCGACAGGCACTAAGCTGCTGAAATAGTGTGCCTGTAGTTTGCATCCTGGAGGTATATGTGGGCACCGATCCTCCCCAACAGATCATCGAACTGGGATCGGGTGAGACTGAAATACCCCTGGAAGCCGCCGACATCCAGACGTAACTTCTGGATTAAGTGATGAAATTCACCAAGCTCCAAGTGTCTCTGGAGTATCTGGTGGACCCAAACACATCGGCGTCTTCGTTTTTCCGACTTCCAAAGCAGGTAAAACGTTGCAACTCTCTCAAAGTACTCAAAATGATCAGGCTGTGCCTTGTTCGTTGTTGACTGAAGTGACTGATGTGAGACAAACAACCCTTCCCACTCCAGAAAGTTCTACTTGACGTGCGAATGAAGCATTTTTTTCTGGCGAATAAAATGCTCCATTTTTGCGAATAATTCGCCCAAATCAAACGAGTAAACTTCCAGTATCTGGGCGTTAAAATGTAGGCGCATACGTGAATTGTCGCTCCTGCTGTGAACACAGGGTTAGGTTAGGCAACAATAGAGATGTGGTGTTTCATGTTCATCTTTCCAGCTGCTGGACAGCCACCGCAGCAACCATCACAGAAGAAGATGCCGATTCACTACAGCTTCCAACCTCTTCCACAAATGAAGACCAACCGTTTATGTTTAGATAGGCCTGAGGTTGCTCGAACACAAAAATCTATTTTTAGCTTAAAACATGAATGTGTTGCTATGTTGCCTGGCAACCTATCTAAATTTTTGTAGGTGATTTCTGTAAGCTAGTGTTGACATCCTAACAAATCCACTCATTGGAATATAGCCTGTTGTGTATTTTGGGAAACCATAGGTTTCAGGGTCAAATGGTTTTTTAAATATATTTTTCTTTGGAGTCAAATCTATATTTTTATTGACAACTAATATTACATGTCTGTATCATTTTAAAGTGGGAATGAAATTTAGTTTTACTGTTCACATGTTTGTTATTTGAGCAACACTGTTTTCTGCCAGAGGGAAACCTGTGTTACAGTCTTTGAATAAAAAAATGTGTATTATGGCATTAAGTAACAGCTGAAAACAAACATATAATACTGGTAATTGCAACATATTGCCATTCATCCCAGAGGTTTGACTCAACAGAAGTACAGCAGGATGCAAAGGACGTAAAAAACTACATCAGGCTCCAAACCAGGAGCAGTGTTCCCACTGCAGGCAGCAGAAACTGTCTAAAAAATGGCACAAAACAGACAAAGAAGATGAGGGTGTGCTAGTGGAATACACAATGGATATCCTGGGGAGAACACCTGTAATGTAAGATTAACTTAGTTTTTGATATGTGTTGATCTCCTGCAGCATATCTGGTCATGCATGGCTGATTTGATGTTGCTGGTTGTTTTGAAGTTGCATTATTTCACCTGCTGCCAAAACGTCTTGATGTTGAGCCATATGACGTTGGGCCACTTGTGACTTTAATGGGTATTTGATGGGTGGCAGCTGGAGGAACAAGAGGCCAAGAAAGACTGACTGTATGTTTCATGTGAATATTTTCATGCAACATGGTGGGCAGGGCAGGCTTTGGCCATATTGTATTCGACCCTGGTGCTGACTTGTTATGCTGCTGATCTAATATATTGTAATGGTTCCAATGTTTTGGTTATTGTTCGTGTTGGTGTTGACAGTGGGGTTTGGGTGTTCTGGGGATGTGGGAGGAGAGAACGGGTGTAAGGGGCGTGAGTGGCGTGTGGTAAGGGAGACTGACCAGAAAATTGGGAGCGTGAGTTGCGGCTATGACAGCAACTCTGTGTTTAAGGTTCAAAATAAATACCTGAAAGTGAGTTGAGTGGTCTCCAAGTGTCTTCCCTCTGGCAGCAGGTCGTTACAATATGTTTAATTGTGTTCCCTTTCTAACTTTTGGAGCATAAGTGGTTAGGGCCTCTTATGAAAACAATTGTTAAATGTTTTGTAGAACAATGTCTAAAATCATGGTGGCTTACTAAAACTGAGAAAAACTAAGTCAAGATAGAAGCTGAAACTCAGTGGCAGAGACCCCAGTTTGCAAAAAATGTTTGGACCAAATTTGGCCTTGACTTACGGTGTTGACTAAATGTGAGTGTGGCTGCTGAAACTCAGCCATATGTGGCCCACAAGGAATTTCCAAAAGGAAAGCTTCCGATATTAGGACCCACTTCTAGCCCACAAAATACTTGCCATAATCCACATCCAGGCCAACAACTGGCATCTGGACCACACGTAGCCCACAGGAGACTTGCCATAATCCAAGCCAGGCTGGCAACTGACATCTGGTCCACTTCCAGCCCACACAACACTTGCCAAGTGCCATAACTGAGCCATACATGCCAAAAGTAGCCCTAATTTGGCCCTAACGTGTGTGCTATCTGGGACTGTTGCACATTCAAATAAATGGTATTAAACAGTGACAGAACTACAGCAACTAAAGCGACTGCAGAGTCAAAGCTCATTTTCCCAGACCCAGCATCACTGACTGCTGTTCACACAGCTCAGCAGCTGTTCACGTGGAAGGCCTTCAAGGCCAAACTGTATCTTTCTCTCATCTCTGTTAAACATCATATGAAACGGTACAAAGACCATAACAACAGGAGGAAAATTTAAAAAAAAGTAATTTAAAAAATGCGTCTTCATGTTTCATTTCCTTCTTCAAGATGAATTTATGTTGGGACACACCCAACAGAGTTTTGGTCCTGATTGATTTTCCCCAACCAAGAAGCACGGGCAGAGTTGTGTGATGGTTGTGCGATGGTCTGACCAACTGTTTCACAAAGTGACAAAGTTCAGGATGTTAATGTACAGATTTGCTGAGGTAAAATAGTTTTTAAAAAATTGGCATAAACAGCACAACAATGATGTGGAAGAGTTCGACTTATTGCCACAATAATCAGATCATTACATAATCAAATATGTATGGCTTGATTTTCAGAAGCAAGTAATCACAAGGCTTGCTATCATTTGGGAAAGAGTTGGAACAGGCCACCATCCAAAACTAATCTGACTGTATTCCTTCTGATACTGAAGGACCAACTTCATTTCATCATGGTGATGATATTATTTCATTAAGTCCCTGTATGGTAGACAAAATCTGATACAAAGTCTTATTCCTACCTGAGCCGGGATTGTGTTTAGCTGTGTTGGAGGATGTGTGAGAAGTGGACGTCGAGGCCACCCTCTGGTCTGAATTCATGTTGTCCTGGCCCAGAGTTGAGCTGGACTTTCTGGGCTTCTTATCTGTCAGGTGCAGTGGGGAGCTTTCCTTGGGTGGCAGCAGTGGTCGGCGAGGCCTGGCTGTGGCGTTGACCTTCAGCCAGGCTTGGGCTTTGTACTCCACAATCTCTCCATAGTTAGCCCGTGTCACCCGGCATTCGTACAGTCCTTCATCATTCTTGTTGACTCTGGAGATCTGCAGTTTGTGTGAGATGTCGTTGCCCTGGACTTTCACTGTCTGTTAGAAGAAGTAAACCAGATCAGTGTCACAAGCTGGGACAGATTCATCATTTAATTGCTAAAACCCCATGACATCACATATTTACAGAAGCAGAGAAAAGCCAAACATACAATTATTTATTTTTGATGTGTTTTTTTTAGATCACTAGTTCATTATTTCATAATTATTTCATAATAATGAGATTTTCTCATTATCTGAACATATTGGCCTCTGATTTCTCAAGGTGACAAGCTACTGTAACTGGTTAGCACAAGATAGCAAGCTTTTTCTGAGTTAGTACCTAATTTAACTAGTAATTGTTGCAGCTGATCAGGATCTATAACAGTAAGTTGAGGTATGCATGTTGTTCTGCTTGCTTTCTAGCAACGGCTTTCCTGCTCTAACAAAGAAGGACCTTGCTGTTTTATCTTCGGTCATGTCCACAGAGACAGGTTCAGGTGTTTCATTTAAAGTTTTTTGCTTGGACATTTTGTCCACATGGGACAGTCATTTTGGGAGCCCACAAACACTAGCATGTGATGCCATTGCCCCATCGCTAGCTAAATCTACCCAGACAAACCCACCAACACGGGGTTCTGTGCACGCTTGCAAGCCTTTTTCTGAGTTTTTGTTGTATTTCTGCGCTACAGCGCCACTTACAGGTCTGACCCATGACTAGAGCATTTTCAGTGGTTTTATTTAGACGCACATGTTCCATCTCTACAGATTTATTTTTAAGCAGTTTAAAAAAAAATAAAAAAATTATAGCAGTTTTGCAGCCATGGATGTATCCATAGCTTTTAAAAATAATTTAAACATTGTCGCCATGATCTTGAGAAAACAAGCTAATTGACTCCCCATCTAACTTTATGATGTTAACATGTCTTTCAGAGCATGACAACTCTCGGCTTCTTTATGTCCCCCGTTACTTTTATTTTCATTTTTAAATATAGATAGGGGTGGGTTATGCCATCTGTCGCTTACATATTTCATATGTCAGGTGGAAATTATCCTTATAGCGCCTGCCTGTTACATCAGCTTTACATCAACATAACATAATGCCACACCTTACTTTACGGCTTGTACTGTTTGCTTTATCAATGAATTTATGTCTTATGGAAGACAGGATGGAATCAAAACAGAACTGACTAATTTGTGACATTGCTTGAGATTTTAGAAGAATTTAAAATCATTAAGGCGGAAAAAATTTAATTGATAATTCAGCAGTTTGTTTACTCCAGAAATCCCTGCTTCCTCTTCTAGTGCTGTCTCTAGAAATTCAGATGGTTCTGCTTAAATCAAAATGATTTATTTAATTCATTTGTGAACACACGTCATGATTGGTCTAACATTTTAAGGTCCATGTGAACAGCACACGTCCGATCGGGATGTATCCCAATTGAAAAAATGTTGCACATGTAAACACTGACATGTCAGTAACAGCGGCGTAAAACAGTGCGGGCAAGTTGACCCCCAACCTCAATGCTACTTTGGATGAGGAGTACAGCAACATCTTGGGTTTGCTGAGAAGTTGACAAAGTCCCCTTGGTTCTGGACTGTTTTTAGTAACCATGAGTATATTTTATTTCACCACAAGGTATATCTGAAAACTTTCAGAGTCATAGTAGAGGGAACACTTGTGAGATGTAAGATGTGTAATTATCAGTATATGTATTACTGGTGAATAAATGAAGATGGCACATAGCACAAATAAAATGTTTCAGGTTTGCCTTCATTTCTGGATGACTGTGGATATCCCTCTGGAATCATGCAGCTTTAGCTCTAAATCTCTATCAAATCATAGTATAATATACAAATATTATATCTGCAAAGGCCAAGTCTGATAAAGATAAGATTAGGCAGAACAAAATTAGAGAGATTTTAGTACAGACTTTTTAGGAGAGGTCTCTAAAATGGTCTCCTAAATGGCCCAGTTTGGCCCAGTCTGTTCTTAAAGTCTCCCTACTTTTATTGGGAGTCTCCCAATTGGGAGAAGGTATGTTTTAAGAGAAACATACCTTTGCTAAAGATCAAACTTTAAAAAGTTAAAAGGAGCCTTATTGTAGGGACTTGGTTAACCATGACGTCATTTAGGTTAAGATTAGGTTCAATGAAATAAGCAAGTAAACATAACTGAACAGACGAAATGTATTCAACCCTTATTTTCACCTTATAATGATTTTTAATGATTATTATAGAAATTCAGGAGGTACATGAAATAAAACACATCAACAAGATCCTTTAAAAAACAAAACAGGAATGACCTGGTCTCTAACATGCTGGCTTCTTGGAGTTAGAAGGATTTTAGATGTGTAACTTTCCATTACACATGACTTGTCTGATTATCTGAGGGCTCTGTTTAGATCCGTGCTCTGGGCATAGAAAGCACACAGAGTTGCACTGAAAAGGGGCAGAACAGTTGCTGGTGAATGAACACAGGAAGAGAAACACTCGGGCTGTAATGATATGCTGCCAGTGATTTCACTGATTAGCTCCTTTCTCTGGTGGAAGGTGTATTATTCAGGAAATCAGCTGCCGTTGTGTTTGCTCATAAAGACACCCTGCTAACGTTGGTCACAATGGGACATGTTTGGTTTCGAAAGTGCTGGTTTGGAGCAGAGTATGCATGACGTGTTCTTCAACTTACACTTATTTTTGTCCCCTCGTCATCGGGATCAGGCTCTGGTATCATCTCCATCTGGAAACACAGAGAAGGAGAAAGAGAGCATTAGCAAAGTGGCAGTAGCCTGTTGAGTACAAGCAAGCTCAAAGAGCCACTCTTAGGACACGTTCATAGATATATTTTATGCAGGCACAGTGTTGGACTCCCTAAAACCAACACTGAGATTACTAAGACAACGTTGAGAAAAGGCATCATCTATCCACTGAGGCTCATAAATCTTTCAAACCAACATCAACACACAGTTTGCAGACTGAGTGACTATGCTGCTACTGCTCTGCCTTTAAAAGTAAATTCCGCTCTTCCCACCATTTCTGATTTATTTTTAGATTCTTTGAGTGCTTCCGTGGAGAAATTAAAGACAACTTCCAGATGTCACTGCAATTTTAGAGGAAAAAAGGGGTTCAAACCAGGATGGTGTCAGACAAACACACAGCTCACTGAGACAGATTACACCTCCAAACCATCAGCTTTCTCTGCAGAAAAACTGATATTACCCAAGAAAATATATCACAAACAACATGTCAGAGAACTTCAAAAAGCTTTTCACAACAACCACTGAATAGCAGCATAGCTCCTGGGCTTAAAAAATGCCTCTGCTGGAGCCCTTCTGGCATAATTCTAACATGGTGGCAAGCATTAAGCCTACAGCCAACATCATGGACTGGGCATTGATTTTAGAGGCTATAATTTATTTATCCCACATTGAACGCCAAATGGATAAGTGCCCAGGGAAAAGAAGAAGAAAAAACAAAAACAGCTGCTGACAACAATGGTGAAGAGAGGAGCAAGCAGAAAATACTTCAGAGGATGAAATGGGAGTTTCTCTAGAGGACATGGAAGCTTCTGGCTCTACCGCTGAGGGAAAAAAAAGGAAGGGCAGGAGAGGGATAAGATGGCTACTTATGAGCATTTGCTGCACATAGCCTTCCTTCAAGTGCTGTAATTACTTTGGAGGAACGGGGCTGCTTTTCTCTGGAGGATGTTCGGTAGACAGGTGATTAATGAGGAGAATTAGGAACCGTAGCTTTCGCTCCCTGCATGTACTATGCACCACTCTTACATTGTGACTTCACAGATGGACCTGGCATCCTCTGCTGAAGGAGATGAAGATTGCAGGGAGACGTCTTTGGGCAAGTCAGGATTAATCGTCTTCTATCTTAGAGTTAAGACTGTTTAAGGTCATCAATTTCTGCCTCCTCTTAAACCACCATAACGGCAGTTATATGGCCTTGGTGTGCAGTCTATACATGTCACCTGAGGAAAATAAAGATAGACTTCTACTGGAGGCAGACGCTCCTCTCTGGTCTACTGCTGTGCTCAGAAAAACATGTCAGATGCAAAGAGTTTGTTGCTTCTCAAACATTTCATCTGTTGGGATTTTAAAATGATTGTTCATCTCAACGCAGGGAAACTTCCCCCCGAGAGTATAACAGATCAGTGACTGTGATCACTCTACTAATTTCATTTTATTAACATAAATTTTATTTATTAAACCTTGATTTAACCAGATAAACATCCCATTGTGATGGAAAATTCAAATGGTAAATATCACAAAGATGTAAGGCATTATGCCAATCACCATTGTGGTTATTGGTTCTTTGAAGAAGGCAAGACAGAAAAGATGAAACCAATCCAAGAAGAGCCTTGTAATATCAGTAACCACCAGTAGGTGTACCTAAGGGAAAATCTAAGAGGGCCACTTGGGTTTGGTGTACGAGTCACAATGGCAGGTGAGAAGATTACAACTGGAATTAAAGAAGACTTATGAAGGTAGCAGAGACATAGCGCTGGCAAGCGCTGAGGGAGAAAAAGCATTTGTCACCGAGCTTCACCCTTAGATTGCAAACCAAATTCAAACAACAGACCACATATATTTGAAGACCAATTCTATCAGATTACCATTGGCCATGGATAAATGAGTCAGTCTACCTGTGGCCTGATTACTATCATAGCATTCTGGGTTTTTTCATTCAAGATAAAGATGTTAAATTCTCTTAAAGCCAAATATTGTCGTCCTTTGGCACAAGCTTTGTTGGATGTTGGGGCTATATCCATTAGGCAAAGCAAAATTTGATGGTTGGAGTAAATGTTTGTGATTATGCTGTGTCTGGACATTATCAGAGGAAGAGAACAAAACAAAAAGAGACAGTGACAGAGAAGAGACAGGATGCAAGATGGATGCTGAATTAGCCGTCGTTAGGGGCTGCCTCACTGAGAAAATCTACCAAACTTCAGTCGTGATTCTTTAAGCTGAAATGTTGGTATCCTTTGGCACAAAATATGCTGGTGTTGAGCCTGCTTAGCATTAGGCATAGCAATATGTGATGCTGTGTGGATGTTTGGGAATATGCTGTTTTTGCCCAAGGTGCAGAACTTTTTCCAGTAAGAAGCAGTTTCAAATCCCATTTAAGACTTTGGAATCTACAACTCAAGTTCCATGTGAGGCTATTTTGCTTCTATCACTGTTAGGAGACATTCATGGTTTGTCTTAAAATACAACCACGTTGACCCTGGACATTACAACAGACTCAAAATGTAGCCGATCGGCTACAATTTGCATCTTGACAAAGTGCCAGTATGAGGTGAGTTTGGAGTGAAATAAGCCTCAGCTTTCAGTTTGCCTCTTGACAGGTTTTCACCTGCAGTAAGAGTCAAAAAGTCACTTGAAAGTGATTTTCTTTTAGGAGCCTGAGTGTGATGAAGATTATAATTCTTCAGTCCAGCTCCTCAGATTTTTAAATGCAGCCACAGACATCAGTGGGCAGAAGAAAATGAATGAATGATTAGAATCATCTCATCATTTGTAATAGTCTGTTCTGACAGCTCAAAGCTCGACTTTAATAATTCTTTAATGCCTCTTAATTAAGTGCTGTCTGGAAAGATGGTCCTGCTCCACTGTTTAAGTTATATTTTCATCCCATCTGTTATCTCTAACTCTGTGCTTTTCCATTAATCGTGATTTGTTGTAATATTTCTTCATGCGTTTCCATCCGTTGCATCGTTTGCAGATTTCACCCTCCTATAGATGAAGCTGGATGTTACTGACCTACACTCTAGAGCTCTAAAAATGTGTGAAAGTAAAGTCCTGGTTCCAAAAGAAAGTGTGGAAAAATGTTATAACAAAATATGATAATTCAGAAATCCTACTCTTAATTAAATAGAAGATTTAACCCCTTCTTGATGGGAACTGTTTTTTTTCTACCTCATGTCTGAAATGATACAACCAAAATAAAGAGGATATACTGAATCTCAACAGCTACATGGGCTACATGCTTAATCTTGGTCCCAAACAAAAGCTGAGACATGATATATTACTACAAATCCAGAAATATATTACTTTGTCAGAGTAAATTCACCTGAAACAAAGTAGAAAATGTAAATGTTATCTCCTCATGAAAGAAAACCACATTAATTTAAGTGAAAACCAGAGGATTCATCCAGGAATGAGTAAAGTAATGTCTGATGAGGAACTGTGCAAAAGTAGAATTTAAAAAGGTGAAACTGAGCAGATTTACAGATGTTTTAATAGAGGTGTTTTGTAGGTAAACATCTCAGGACCCCATAGCCAATGTTGATGATGGACACCTCTATCAATCTTCAGTCATGAAAATTGAGGAATAGTCCCAAACTTCACCTAAGAAACACCATGAAGATCCAGAAAAAAGTGTCCCTCAACATAGTTTAATCTGATAGGAAGAATGAATGCTTCCATATAAGCTCTCTTTCATCTTCATGTAAACTACCAGGACCTTTGCGATTTACCTCAAACAAAGGCATAGTCAAAGGCATAGTCATAGGAGAACACATTACCAGAGATTTTTAGAGCTGAAATAAAACTTTGACCACAAAACAGCAAAGTAAGACATGATTTATTACATTTTTGTTTGCTGCTAGCTCACAGAGCTTTTGTCCCACTGTGATGAGACAGACATATTTGTAATCAGCAGAGTCTCTGCGTTCTTATGACGCCTTGTCACTGTTGTTTGCTTGAAGTGGAGAAATCAGCAGAATCTCTAAACAGTTCTGGACAGTTCTGTTCTCATGTTTTTGTGACATTCCCATATCATTTCTTGTGGGTTTTTTTGTTTTTTGCTATGCTACATGTTAGCGTTAGTGTTTTCTGTCTGCAAAGATGAACAAAGTAAAGTGAGCCTAATCAAGATGATGATGTGGGTGGCCACAGAAGAAGATGTTGCCATTATATTGCCTCAAACTTCTTATTTCTCCACCTCTGAACACATTATATATTCAGTAAGTGAATAGAGTTTGTGCAAAGTTCAGTTCACTGAAGCGAACACGCATGAACAGGTGTGCCTCAAACAAAAAGACGTTCATCAGGGATAATCAATGTCACACACTGTAATGTCTAAGGTAGCAGCATCAGGGTCGAAACCAACAGCTCTGATTGTATTCAGGGGGAAACTGTGGGAGGATGAATGATGACAAGATGAAGCCTTTTCTGTTTTAGTTTTAGAATGTCAGCTCTGAGTCCAGGTTAGATTATTCAGCTGAAATAAGCCATTGTCTGGGTTCACCTCGACCTTTCAAACATTTTAAATATTTCACAAACCAAGCAAAGAATCCTAATGCATAAAAGAGTGCAAACCCATTAGTCATCCTCTTCTGCACAACTGCAGTCAAGGTAATTGCAACTTAATGAATGTTAAATGTCAATTAATAATCTTGACATTTATTAGCTGTTATAAAAGACATTAATCTGCACCTAAGATGTTATGTTGCCTGTCAGATAAAACAGGAAACCGTCACTGAGAGCCGCACTGTTAAATGGATTTTAATACTTTAACTTTTCAATGTTTAGGTATGAATCTGTTATAATATTATAAAAGTTTTTCCAGACAGTCAGACTAAATCTAATTTTTTTTCTCCCATTTGTATTTCATTTCTATCGCATGAATGCCCTCTGAGCCAAAACCCCGGCCACTCACGAGTATCTCAATTTCAATCACTTGTCTCTTTATTGCAAAACCCTTCCACCATGACTCGCTGCCATTTTTCATGCAAATCTCAAATTGACTTCTTGTAAAATGTGCTGTGCAATTACTGTGCATCAAAAAGCCTCATTGAGTGGCTGAAACTAAATTAATGTCACATGAAGAAAAATGATCATCATTTAAACTAAAATCTAGGCGCCGACCACCTCGTGTGGCTGTCTTTGCACCGGAGCTCAGACTGGTGATGAGGTGAGATGCCACGCGAGGGCCCGTACTCAAGCTGATACACACACACACACACACACACACACACACACACACACACACACACACACACACACACACACACAGATAGGAAGAGA
>JBBBVU010000019.1:23944213-23958781 GCA_037177055.1 Atherinosoma microstoma
TATATATATATGCCTATATGAGTCACAGGTCCCAATCTCTATACATACATATATGTACATGTATGTGAGTCACAAGAGAAAACCATAAATTTAGATTGGGACCCGTAGCAGATGTAGTGGACTGTAAATAAATACACTGTTGGATAAGAAAGTATTTTTTTAAAAGTTTTAAGATAATTTGTTTAGATAAAAAATGTTTTAGTAATAAATAGCTAAAAGCAGGAACCATCTTGATTATTGATGCAGCTGAAAGAAAGGTTACTGATAGTTTCTGAGACATCAGTGTTTCTCTTTGAAATAACTTCCTTAACTCTCTCCCAGAACATGTCAGGATTATGAAATTTGGGCACTCAATAACCCACTAAACAGGACCCACCATTTGAAAATATGATGGAGCTAAGCTGGGAGCTCACACTAACACACTCTGCAAACCAAGCTTACACTACCACACACCAAACTAACAGAAAAAAACGAGAAATAGCTAAAATTCCTTCATCTGCTCTTTATCAGATGACAGTGGTATTGATCCATGTTTTGAGCAAAATCTTGTTGCGAATTGTGTTTAAGTTGAAATGTTTTAAGAAGAGATGCATAAACAGCAAGTCAGCAGATGATACATGCGGCTGATGAACCTCTACAGTTTCTTCAGAAAGATTTTCAGATCTGTAGGTGGTTCCCATTTTTCTTCATTTCTTTTCAGAATGTGAACTGAAACAGATCAAATATGACACTATGATGTTGGCTACAAGCACTGGAACCAATATGAAAAGAGAAAATTCAATAATCTTCCAGTGGCTCAGGGTAATAAAATCCATCAAAAACACCAGCTGCTTTTTCCTGCTGTCATTTAGAATTGGTAAAGTGAGACATGGCTACAGAGTGCATGTCTAAAATAAACTGTTTTTTATTTCTTAGATCAATCCGTATTTCCATTTTTGGAAATACACATCGATTGGTATCTAGTGTCGGATGAGAGGATCAATATCATTTTCATCTCCAAGCTTCTACAACAGAAATGCTTAAAACTAGTATCATGGAAGGAACCTCATTTATCAAAACATTGTCATTTATGGTGGCCTTTAGCAGCAACAGCTGGTTCAGTGGCCGTAGCACTGACTGTCCCTTTTGTTCTCATATTGCAGCATAATCTCATGGCAATCAGTATAAACAGCGCACCACTTTTGGCTCTTTTTTGTGCGTCATATACAAATCTCTAAGCAAATGGTAAGTGCTGGGGTAAAATCATAAGGCTGGGTGTCATTCTATCAATGTAGTTAGCATGAAATACTACAAAACGACTAAATCTGTGGTAATGACAAATAACATGGTTTGCTGCACAATAATTACACCTTTTTATGAGAACAGGCTGCATATTGAGTTGTCCAGTTAAATTTGTTTTCTCCTCAAGCCCTCTGTGCTTCTCATTGGCTATAAAAACATGTTTTTATTTTTTATCTGTCTAACAGGACCAAGTTATTCATCAGAACCTTGTAAACAGAAATAAATGATCAAGAATTATTGAAAAATGCACTTTTTCAAAAAGAAATGATTTAAACTAGAATTTATAGCTGCAACAAGGATCATGGTCAACACTGTTTCCTAGGCAGCATTTTATAGAATTTAATGTTGTATACTGTAATAAACTGTGGACAAGTGACTTTAAAAATGTGCAATTTGTCACTTACCTTTCATAAAACCCTCTACCAGGACAAAATCATTGTGGGTGGATCATTAAGGGGGTATTTCAGTTTTTGAAGTGGGATTGAAGTGGTCAATGTCTTACCTGCAGCAGACAACGATCAGAGAACTCAGTTTACAGGATGATAAATGAATCCTGACAGATGAGCAAGAGATAAAAGCAACTCAAAAGGGGCAATGAGATGAGTGAATTTCTCACAGTAGTGAAGAATTTTTTTGTAGCGGTTTGAGCAACAGCTATATTGTGGATTTTTGCTTCACATTACTTCAACATCACACATTTGTTTACTTTGTCACATTTTTCTTCATTGCGGGATATGATGTTGCAACATGTTGCAACATGAAATATTTTGGACCTTGTTCGTGGAGCCAATGCAGAAAGGTGTAAATTTCCACTACATAAGATTTGCTCAAATCACTATGAAACTTTTTAGGTTCAAGCTGTTTTAGATGGTAAAAAATTCCCTCTTTGAATGGCTGCCTACTGGGTAGCTTTTAGCTAAGCTTCCACATCAAGAAACCTGTGAATAACTCAAACTGAGTGCAATCTGAAATAAAATGAAAATAAAACATACACATGGGAAAAAAAATTGAATTTTTCTTCAGCTTGATGATGATGATGATGGTCTGTATGTCCGTGCCTGAACTGGTAGCTTGTTATAACATCCAACTCTTCATTGCAAGGTGGTGACTTGTTTGAGCACCATCAGATAAGTGTCAGTCATTCCTTTTCAAAAGGCAATGTCACATTCCTTTGAAGCTGAATTTGTGGTTAAAAGTGTTCTGTTCTGCAGTCAGACATCCAGTATTTTGCAACAGTTTCAAGAGCCTGTCAGGCAAGGGGAAAGCCAAGTCTCTGAGGATTTCTGGGGTGCGCTGGACAGAGGTTTCCACGGCTGACAACTACCACAGTGTGGGCAGTCTCAGAACCTTAGCATTGCCCTGACTGATGTATTGCTGCAGTCATTTTATTTTATTATTTATTTTATTTATTTAATTTAATTTTATTCTTTTGTTTGTTTTTAAGTCTCTGAATGGACTGGCCCCAGAATATTTATTTGACCTTGTTAAGGTGCCTAAACCCTCCAGAGAACCTTAGGTCAGTTGACCAGATGGTCCTGGATGTTCCTCGATCCCTCGTGAAAACCCGAGGAGATTGAGCCTTTACAGTTGTGGCTCCTACACTGTGGAAGGCATTGCCTTTCTCTGTCCGGTCTGCAAATAGCCTCCACATTTTTAAAACGTGTCTTAAGACCCACTTGTTCACCCTGGCCTTTGGCTGAGCAGAGTCACCTTTACTGGATCTTTTATCTGTTCTTATTTCACGGTTTTAATTGATTTGCTTTGATTGTTTTTATTGTTGTTTTGTCTTTTTCGTGTCCTCTCCTCTTCAGCATAACACCGTTCTATGGCTTCCCAAACTCTCCTTGACTTTTCCTGTGTTTTGGCTTGCTTCCTGCAGCCATCTCCCACTTTTTTTCTTTTTGATTGGTCTGACACAAAGTCATAGACTGAGCAGCTGGTATACAATCGCGTCAGTGTCCTCCATTGTTGTATTGTTTGCGTGGTATACAAAGGACATCACAGGAATTTTGAGCTGCCTTGACACAAGGACTTCACCCATATTTAGACGGTCCTCGATTGTAATGGAAAAGCACCAGAACAGAGTAGAGTCGGGCAAGTTGTGTCGAGTAGTTGAGAAGGTAGGGACACCTGTGAATTGGGTGGCATTGTCGTGAAATGATTATCACGTACGATTCACAGCAAGAATGTAAGTTCTTTGTTCGAACCTTTAGTTTCCATGTTCATTTTGCATCAGCATAGATTTTTGCTACTTTCAGCTCACAGTCCAAAGATGATCATGTTATACAGCTTAATCATGAACTGACCTTCAGTGTGAACATGCATTTTAGCTGAAACAGCCTCCAGCCACTCTCAGTGGGATGAAGACAGTAAAGGCAATGCATACATGAGTTGAACTGAATGACGTTTCTGATTCTCTGTTATGTGGCATTTGATTATGACCAATGGCTGATAATAAACATTTTTGTGATATACATAGTGGCTACGCAGTGCTTGTGTCTTTGGAGGTTTTGTTTTGCTCCATAAAAAACTTTGAGAGCGACATAAATTTGAGTTGAACAAAAATTAAGTCATGATCTTTAGAAAATCAGTGTAGACCTGAAGTAAAACTAAAAAGAGAGGAGAGCAGGAAAGCAGGAAATCATTAGTGTGGTTAAACAAGAAATCCATGTTGCATGGAAACAAAATGCTGTTGGGTCTGGTTATTCCTCCACACAACTGCTCTAATTGTTTGTTGTTAGCCCTGATTGATAAAAGGATTATTGGCACAGACAACACATGAGTACATATCAGAGGGTGATCAGTGTCATAACTGAGTGAATGCAACAATACATTGTATTTAATATCCTTTGACTAGCATCCAGCCAATGGAGGCCTGAAGCAGTTAAAGGCAAAATCAATGTCCTGAGTCAAAACACTGTGACAGCTCTATTATCCCTGAATATAGGAGGCCTAGTGGAGTCACATCTCTTCGTTTCTCTCTCTTCCTGTTGTGTAGTGCACTAAGACATGCACACATCTGTCTTTAAGTATCTGCAGTGGAGTACAAGTAGACACAAAACCTCCCCTGCAACCCCCTCTCATTCATAAAGTTGCCTTTCCCATTTTCAGCCATTTTCCAATCATTTCATTCCATGAAAATTAAACCCATCTTTCGATCGGAATAATCACTTTTCCCCTCTCTACCGCTTCTCCTTCTTCCGTTTCCTTGTCGATCGGCATTAGTATTTCCAACCAATCAATGTGAGCAGCACATTGGCATTGACAGCCCTTACATCTTATCACAGTTTGTTAATGTGTTTCGGCACTTATAATCCTCCAGAGTATATCTGGTAAAATAATTTTTGGCTGCATTTGTTCATATGAGACTTTGTTCCATTGACCATTAATCAGTAAATCTAAATAATTCTAAATCAATCTTTCAAAAATGTATTCTCACGCTCTCTGGGGGATTAAGAAATGTGTCTATGACACACAGATCCCTCCAACCAATCAAACAACCCATTTTGACCAGAAAACATTGAATAGTTATCTATAGAGTTACACCATTCTGAACCCCCATTGGCCTTTGGGTGGTGCATGGGCTTGATAGTTATATAAGTAGCTGTACATTTACAGTGTTTCTGCTTCATTCATTTAAGAGCGGCGGGCCGCCATTCCTAAATCCCAGCCACCGCTCCTTCAAACTTTTCTCTCACTCCCTTTTTTTTGTGTCATAAATCCACCACTGCTGCTTGTCTCCAACTTCACAGCAAAGCACTTCTGGATCCTTATCATCGCAAGGGTAGACTACAGATAAATATCCTGCTTATATGTATAGAAACGATATGCAAACATATGAGAATTTGGTTCTGCCGGACACCTGCAGCTCAAGTCAATGTTAGCGGAGGTTCCACAAGGCGCATCACGTAGCGCCTCTGAAGTCGTACTGAAGTGTGGTGGTGCACCTTGCGTGAGTATGACGTGACCTAACCTGCTGCTACAGCTTCAGGTAAACAGTCTCTCAGAAAGAATCTGTTTAGAAACATTTACTCAGGAAAACTTGGAAACTGAGCAGACATAAAGAAAATACATCAGTATCTCACTGGAAAAACATTAATTGTCTCACTAAAATCACGTAACATACACACCAAAGTGTAGAAAAGCTGATAAGTTAGCTTAATGCAAGCTTGCCAAGCTAGCGGTTAGCATGTGCAAATGGAGATTAAAATAACTTTATCCATCAACAAATGTTTACTTCAACAATATTCTCTGTGTTGAATTACAAACTGACTAGAATACTGACAGGAAAATGTTTTCTGGCCATAAAGGAGAACATGAAAAACATCTTAACTTATCTTGCTTTTAAGGATTTGTTTTTGTGTGTTTAAATGATTTTATTGTAATTATAGCTTGCTTTTTATCTGTTATGCTTTTAATGTTTTATGTAAAGCACTTTGAATTGTCTTGAACCTTAAAATGTGCTATACAAATGAACTTGTCTTGCCTTAACTTCCAGACTGAAAGGATAAACACACTGCTTTACTGCAGAAACCTCATCACTAGAGGGCTGCTGAACCATTTCTGATAATAGAACATCAGTATGATGTTTCTGGATTTTCTGGCAATAAAACAATAAAGTTCAATAATGAAATGGAAAAAAAACATAGCCTAATTGTTTTCATGTTTATGATGTTTGTCAATATCAAGACATTCAGATTGATTCATAGAATAATTAAAAATAAACAAGTAGGTCATATTTTTCTTATTGCTTGTATTTATTTATGAATAAAGTAGCAATGTGCAGTAAGAAACAAAAATGTTCATTTATTTTTCCCAAAATACCACAAAGATATATTCATCTTCACAGATTTAACTGAAGCTTAATTTTTTAAAATAGGTTTTGCAAAATGAATGTTCTGAAAATAGCAATTCATACTTTTTTGAAGTGTTTGTTCTGAGCTATGAATATGTTGGGGACAGTCATTCTGACATAAACACAGGAAAGAAAAGACTATATCGCAAATACAGCTACAACACATGATTCAGATTGTACCGCAATATCGATTTGAGGTCACATCACCCAGCACAAATTTTTTAAAATAAATAACAAATGAGAAAATAAATAAATTCAGTGTATTTCCATTGTAAGAGCAATGATCAATAATGCCACTTTACTCTGTCCTCATGTTGTAAAAGTTAAATTTGTCAAGTGTCATTTTTTGACACCGCCATGGCTCCCCAGCGAGCCTGCCCGTGCTGCTGAAAAAAATCCTAAAGGAAACTCTGATTTATATGCACACATATAACCAGACCTGTTAGCAAGGTTACTACCATCACTATCTTGACTAAGTTTGCTGTTGCCATAGAAACATAGGGCAAAGTGGCGGATATTTATGATGTTTAACCATTGAGATAGTTTATATAATGAAAAGTACATAATTTACATAATTTATTCTGCACAATCTGAGATTTCTACACAAAAACTCTGGTTTCCCAGTCCACAAAAACACATTACAGTCAGAGTCAGTGAAAATCTTCACCCTGCAAGCAGTTTTTCACAATGTTCGGTTACCATGTATTTTGTAACATCTAAGTCTAATCGTTCATGAATGAAAGGGAGTTTAGAAAAGTGAGGAAAGATGAGTGTAGTGGAAGTATAAAACATGATAATTTACAGTGTTTTGGAAGGAAGTCAGTGGAACCCCATATGTATGGGGCCCGAGAAACTGAAACCACATTGGACATGCAAAATGTATCTTATTCAAGCCCATACCCACTCAGTACCCACATAGCCCAAATATAACCAAGAACCAACTTGAAACCCTTAAGCAAACAAAGGTGAGGCCACCGTAGAAATCTACCGTAGTCATTATTGTTCCTAAAAACATTGTTTGATGATTGGCTTCAAATGGGTCTAACTTTTTTTTTAAAAATACAAAAAGTGTAGCACATCTAAGTATCCAAATAAAGAAGAACAAAAGTACTCACATTTGAGTTGTTTGTTTGGCTCACATCACAGATAAAAATACACTTACGTGTTTTGGCACAAAGCCCTCATCAGAGCGTCTTCAATTCTGATGAGGTCAATTGTTTGATGAGTGGCCTCAAATGGGTCTAACCATTTGTCACTCAGCCTGAATACAGCCTTATTTGAGTGTGGTTGTAGCCTGAGAGGAATACCAACTTGTATTACTTCATTACTGTAGTCAAGTCGTGGGTTGTTGCACAAATACGCATCACCATCCAGTGCTATAAAGGCCAGAAAATACTGCAATTGAAGCAAAAACAGCTTCAGTGCTCTTTGTCACAGATCCTCGAGGTCTGTGGACCATACTGGGTGACGGACAGAATTGCACAGTGAAAGCAAGGCTTATAAGGAACCAATCTAATCAATGGGGGTGGATTATTATATGATATTATGAGAAATATACATTTACTATGTAGTTTAGTGTAAGCCTGAGTATTGGCAATGTAATTTTTCATCAGCTGGAAATCCTCTGTGTCAATCACTGCATCTACTGCTGATTTAAAATGACGTTGTCCAATAACCACAGATGATGGGCAACTACGGCCAACAGGTACAGCCAAGGCTAAAATGTGGCAATCGGCCTATAAGTGATCTACTTTAATCTTTGCAGTTATTTCAGATATCCACATTCTTCCAAAGAAGACTTACATACCCTTTATATTCACTTTATCCCGTTCAGCTGCTATTGGAATAGTTGGGATGCAACTTGATGATTTTCTTACAGAGAGAGACACCTATTGACAGTTTCCATTTACACTTAAGGTCACTTTAGAAACAGTTACCATCCAGAAAGAGAGCCCACACAGGCACAGAGAGAACATAGACATACCACAAGTTTCAGCAAAGTTTCAAACCAGGAACCTTTCTGCTGTTAGTGTGCTTCACTGGTTAGCGCAGTATGTTGTCATGACTAAGTGAGCTTGATGTAAAAGTCTTGTAAATAGAGTGACAGGTACACTTATCTGATACACCTGCACTAATTTGACTCAACAGCCATCAACATACTGAAGCATTATGACATTTATCAAGCTTAATGCGTACAGACAGGTGGGAATGACTGATAGGGATGATGCTGGAGAAAGTAACATGCTTTGTGTCACTTCACTGTCACTAAGTTGTTGTAATGGAGTGTAGCAGGTCCTGCAGCCTGCAGGGTTCATTACACACATGAGCATTGTTATCTAAAAGCATCTCTTTTGAACACTCCTGTTATGTTGTGGTTGACACTGATGATATGATGTCTTCATTACACACCAAGAGCTAAAACACAAGTGACAACTTACGAGGTATGTCGAGTGTTTACAACTGTGATAGGTTTACTGGTGTGCTCTCAAATGTCCAATTTGCTTTAGTCCTCCTGCAGCTTATGAACATGAACCGGTTGACGCAGTTCAGAAGTGAATTCATAAGTGATTTAATTTTGCCCTCGTGCCAAGTAAAGAATAATAAAGGTTATTTGAAGAGGAAAAATTTATTCTGGCTGAGAGGACAGCAATCTCACTCATTTTGCATATCTGGGGAGTTCAATAAAAATCTCTGAACATTTACCAGATTTATTGATGTCACTGTTGAGCAGGACAGAAGAATTAGGATCCTTGGCCAGTTTAATAGAAAAAGAAATGTTCCTCAGTTCAAATCATTCCTGTCACAATTGGAGATAAGGGCCTCGATTTATCAGTCGTCCCTAGAAACTGTCCTAAATTCTATCATGCAAATGATATTTAGAATGGTTGTAAGTACAAAAACATTCGGATTTGTCAACAATGCAGAGGCCAGTCGTACAGTCTTTGGTAAGTAATCAGCTGTTGATCCCACATATTCTAAATTACCTGCTCGTGCCTGTGCATGTGTCACTTGCATAAAAAAACGCTGTCATTTAACCAGATATAGAAACAACACATCCATTTACATGTCACGTGGAAATCGCCCATGTTTCTCCTCGCAGGGGTGGAGACGAAGAAAGAATGAATTTTTGCTGAATTTGAAGCCAACAAAACATCTCTGTTTTGTTCACTCATTCAAGTTTAGTTAACATTTATTTAAAGAAAATACATTTGAAGCTCACCTACAAAAATTTAAGTGCTGGAGAAGAAAGTTATTTTAACAATCCACTGAAACACAGCGTAAAAAAGTTCAACTTAAAGATTAGATAAACGCTGCAGAGAGAAATGAGGGCAGTAAATGATTAGGATCAATGGAAGATATATGTCTTTTTTTCTTTTTTTTAAGTGAGATATTATTAAGTCGTCCAATGAGACGTATCAGCTGGAGGACAACAAACAACTAAACTTCCACCTGGATGTTGTATTTTTATCCAGTAAAGCTCTCTGATTAACGTCGGTTGGTTTTTTTTCCGGAGAAAAGACCTAATCCAGCACGGATGGTGTAAAGCAGCTCAGTGACGGTCAGAGAATGTCGAACCACCTGGATATTCACCGGAATAGTAGTTAGTATAACTGAGCAACACAGAACCCAGATCACTGCAGAACTCTAACAGGACTTCTTTCAATAACCAATCAGAAATCAGCTGATCATCTGATGACGCTCATAGAGCAGCGCAGAGTTTGAAATATATGCTCAGTTCCCACCTGTCACAGGTGTCTTTGAAACCAATGAAGCTATACATGTTTATTTTCATCTAAAAGATTACCAAAGGAGAAAAATTATTTCAACAACAGAAAGAATACGGATGTTGAGATTAATAATGCAGTTTCCCTTTTCTACCTTTAGATTCTGTGTGTACGCATGGTTGGAGCTCCTATATATATATATATATTTAAGAACATCCACATTTTGCATAAAAATATTCTTATCCATGAATCTGTGCATAAGACGGTTGATAAATGAGCGTGCTGCTCCTCCTTTCCTTCTTCTCAGGATGCCTTCCACTTCTGATAGCTGCCCCCCACATCCTATTACCACTGTTAAGACACAAGGACCCGGTTTTCCCCGTCTAGTTGACCCCATCAGGTCAACTAGTCTTTGGTTGGGAAGGTTCCTAACTGAAAGAAATTACCTGGAAGTATCTCAGCTGTAGTCCTGATAAAAGCTGTTCTATATAATTAAAAAAACTATCTTTGTCCCTTGGGGAAGATAAGTATGAGTAGAGAACTATACATATGGACAGCAGCAAAAGAACTGTGCACATTATAAGTGTGCATATAAAAATACAATAAGATCCCAAGAGGAAGTTGAGAAATGTTGAAATAAAAAAAATACATGTAATATATAACTGTAAATATAATGACTGAAATGAAGCTAGTACAAGTTGTGCAATGACAAATAGAATATGAAGCATTGTGAAGGTACATATTAACATGAGGTATGTTAATAGGAAACATGAGGTTGATAGGAAACATCATTAGCAATATCATGAATCCTGTTAAGATTGGTAATCACCAGTTGCCTCATGGAAGTATGTAGGGTGTGTTTGTCTGAGTGCATGTATGTGTATTGTCAGAGGTGATCCAAGGTTCAAATGAATACTAACAAATTAAGTTAATTCATTTTCTCCTTTGGTAGCGGAAACAATGGGCCGTCCTGTATGTATAAAGGACAGAACTGCATCCCACAATCCCTTGCGGCTTCAATGCCAATGCTTGATATATTCTGATGTACTAACTGGTATTTGTGTGGATGAATGTAACAACAGGGCTATGAGTCCAGTCTTTCACTCTGTTTCCTTTCTTTAAAGTTAATCAAAAAGTGATTTAAGTATGACACATACAGTATATTATATAACATCTGTATAACAACATGATAAGACTGTATTGAACAAAACATCTAAATATTCTTTTTTAAACCATATTTATTGAACATTTGTTGTTTCTGACTAGTAATTTGCATTTCAAGCAAAATACTGTTCACAACCACGGAGAATTACTTAACCATTATTTGAATACCCCTACCCAGGACAGGTGTTGCTAATATTGTGTAACAGTTGAGGTCCTGTCACTATGCCTCTGATTGATCATGCGTCCTGGATACTTGGCCACAGGGCTATCCCTTTGGCTGAATGGTCAGCGCGCATGACTCTAACCAGGGAAGCTGGGGTTTAAATCTCACCTGGGCCCTCCTTAGTCCCTGCGACGATTGTCATGCACAAATTCTGTTACTTTCCCATTTAGTCCCTAATGTTCAAAGCACATTCACAGGATGTTCAGCAGTACGTCGTTTGGCCATGGCTTTGGTCTGCAGAAAAGCTCTGTGAACTGTAAGCTCTGCCCATGAATCTGTGGTCAGAGACGGAGTGTAGTCACCGACTGTATCAACTATTTCTTCAGTCTTGTGCTGATGGTTTTACTTTATGTGACTGTAAACTCGGACTCAAGCAATTCCATCAAATTTTAAAAACCTTCAGCCAAACTGATGGGAAGCATGTATTTAGTTTGCATATTTGAAATGAGGTCCACTATTTGCTTTTTACATCTAACATCAAACTGGTGACAAAGCTAGCTTGGATGCTTTTCTCTCTAATTACTGTCCATGGACTGATGATATGCTAGTTTTATCTACCAAGGTTGAACTGGACCTCTTTTTTCTTCTCTTTTTTTTAAGGGGCTCCACTGAGAACTTTTTAGTTGTTGTCTTTGACTGCATATATTTTAACTTTATTGGTATCAAATCTCACAGCACAACACACTCTGTTCTGGAGCTTAGCAACAATGAAGCTTTCTTCTGTTATTTTTCCGAGCAATTAGCAAAGAACTTGGTTACCGGATGCCACTTTTTGGTGGGAGTAATGCAGTAAAACATTCACATGTTGAGTCTTTTCAGTCTTACAATGAAACAATTACTTAGACATTCAAAAATCTTTACTCGTCACTACTGCATACATCTGTCCCAGCCTAAGCTAAACATATCCTGGCTTTTAACTATGAGTGTGTGTTTATCATGGCTGCTTTGCAGATGTTGTGCTTGTCTGAAGCATCTTTGTGCATGTCCTCCGAAATTAATGCTTCACAAGTTGCAGTTTGTGAGTAGCCACTAAGGGCAGTGTTGGCACCGATTAGAGCAGAAGTAAGGTAAGAGGAACAGCGGTAACATTTACAGAACATTTTGAAGACTAGACAAAACGCGCTTGGTTTAATATGTGAACTTGAGGTTTAACAGCAAGGATCATTTTGGCCTTAGTCTCAGCGTGGTTAGATTCTTCCTAAATCTTTGAATAATTTCTCTGACAACCTTTTCATAACCCCACGATGAGGTCAAGGAAACAAGGTCACCTCTGAGAATTTAAGAAATGAGTGTGCCGGCTGCTGCCTTCTCTGAAGTAGTGGCCGTAGATATTTTACCTGAATTTTAATTGTCTTGGTCAATTTGCCTCCTTAACCAAATAATGATTTTATGTTATGAGTTTTCTGAATGTTCCATCTAAACACTCCCAAAGTTTGGCACTATTCTAATTTTTTATATTTTATTATCCATGTTTGTTTCTTTTAAAATGATAAATCTCATGAACTCTTTTACATGAAAAGTCACAGGATCTACCCGTGAGCTGGGACACACTCATCCCAGACCAAAATGTAGTTTTCACAAAGCTTTCACCAAAACAATAATAAAACAGATTTAAATAATCAATCCCTCTTGCAGTCAGGCAGCAGTACACACTAATATCTTGCTTCTTGGGCATCCTGTTGGTATGGTTAGTGAAGAGTTTTGCTGTTATTCTTGATACTTCTAAGTCTTAAATTAGCATTTTAAAAACAAGCTACTTTCAAATCAGACTTTTTGCAACTCAGACTTTTACCAAAGATGAAACCTTTTCCCTTCTTTTAATTACCTTGATTGGCCTAGTACCAGTGTTACAGCCATAGCTGGATCAGAAGGCTAAAACAAGACTTCTGACTGGAGCAGTAAATGGGAATATATTTCTCCTACCTTGGCCTCATTACATTGGCTGCCTGTCCAAAACACGATAAATGATAAAATCCCGCTAATTAGGGGCACTTTGCAGCTCAGCCTGTTAAACGGCTGCCCCGTGAACAGAGGCTGAAGACTTCTTGACTACTTTTTTTTGTTAAATTGTAGGTTTTATATTTATTTAGCCCTTTTTTTTTATCTGTTTTTGGAGATCATTTTAGTAAACACCTTTTATTTTAATGGTCTACATCATTAAACCAACTTTAAAAAAGTTAACATTTTTATCAATCTGCAGAAACTCTGCAGTGACTTCTTAAGTTGAAAAAGAAATGAAGGGAAAAGTAAAAATGTGAAAATCCGAATGTTGCTCTGAAAACATTCTCAATAATGCATCCATGTTCTGTACACAGAGATGGGTGTCCAAAAAGGCCTTGTCTGTCTTGCGACAACAAAGCGCTGCTTCTTTTACAGTATCTCCAAGGTTTCACAGAGTTACCCGGGCATATTTGGGAAATCTGTGATTTTCTTTACAAATTGGGAGATATTGCTACCTGTTTCTGTCTCCACTGTCTCTGCAGCCTGTCTAAACATAAGGTAAAACTTAGTATTTGGGTTAGGCACACTTTTCAAATCATTAACCAAGGATGTTAAGAGTAAATCTCCTGCCAGCATCTCATTTATGCTTCTGTTCACTGCAACGAAGAAAAGACTCCTGATGGATGGAGCAGAAATAGCTCAAATTAATTCTTTTGTCTAAATAAGAAACAATGCAGAAAAAAGAAAAATCTCAAATCTGGTCATTGGCATGTAATTATCTCTGTTCCACTGAAGATAGGTGAATAGGAGACTCTAAGCCATTAGAGAAATTAATCATGATGGCCAATAAAAGTCCACTAAATTAGATTTAAGCTCCTTGGGGAAACTATTATGGGGCCATGAGCCCTGTAAGCTGAAACAAATCATCCCCAACCCTCTCTCCAGCAATAAGACACTGCTGTTATGATGAAGAGTGAAGCTAAAAGCAATACTGGCCTCCTCATTTACAGTCTCGTCCTCCCTCCAACATCTAGAACATGGACTTCTGAATTATCAAGAAAAAATGTTGTTTATTTTTCCCTCAAATACCTACATACATGAGACATCGATTAATGAATATTTTAATTTACAATTTATTTTTTCTTCATTTTTATAAATGTATTCTAGTCAGAGAGTTGTCACGTCCCCATGGGCAGGTCTAGAAATTTTTTTGTTTTGTTTTTTTGGGGTGGGGGCGGGGGGGTGGGGGGGGGGGTACGGACCAGAGGTCGCGTTAACCGGATATTTTCCGTCATTGACCGATTTTTTCAAACAATGACGGAAAAATCTGAAGGCTGTCGGTCATTTTGACAGATTGCAATTCACTCCGCCAATCACCT
>JBBBVU010000019.1:23960815-23985190 GCA_037177055.1 Atherinosoma microstoma
ACACACACACACACACACACACACACATATATATATATATATATATATATATATATATATATATATATATATGTATGGTTTTTTATAACATTTTGGACGGGGCTACACTGAATGCACGTGTCCTCCTTATACCATTTAGGAGATTTCTTGAAAATTTAATGAAAATCTGTCCATTACTTTTTGAGTAATGTTGCTAACAGACAGACAGAGAGACAAACATTCACCGGTAAAAATATAACCTCCGTGCCTTGGCAGAGGTAATAATTACTGTATGCAGCCGATTAAATCAGAAACAGCTTATGTAGTGAGGGAAAGTTCTTTTAACAACCACAGAAAGCATTAAGCTCTCTGTTTGGGCGCCGCACAGCAAACAACAAACATTGTGGGTCTCCATGGTGATGAAATAAATGGAACGGATCACATGCATTGTTCAGAAAATTGGATGTATTGAATAATTAAACAGAAAACTTTTATTCTAAAACAATGGAAACCTTATAATTAAATTAAACACAACCTGAAGGTGGACAATTTTTAGAGCTCCTCTTAGTCTCAGGTGAGTGTTTTTAGGGGAGCTCATATGTTTTTCAGGGGGAACTGAGCCTCCCTGTAATTCAAACCCAGGCGTGACATTGTGTTTCTTAATGAAAACCTTATAAACATTTTTGTTTCATGTGAATTATTGAAGAACAAGAAGAAAAGAAAAAAAACGTGTAATTTTAACTATTACTACGTTCCCCAACTGAAAGTGCAAAGTTGTACACAATGAATTACCTCTAATTTGTTGTCTTAAGTCAACAGCATTGTACACTATCACCACCATTTTCACATACTCATTTATGTAATTGATTTAGCTTAAATAAATTCATTCATTCAACTTTTTTTTTTCTCCAAAGTACATCTGAAGTTTTTTTTTTTTTATCTAGCTGTTATTAATACTCATATCAAACTCAATATATTCTATTAAAATGTTACTTTTTATGGTGCACTGATTTAATTTCTTTAGCCTAACAAGTGGCCTACAAAACATTTCATTAAAAAAAAGAAATCAATACTGATTTATTACCCCTGGTGACAGTATCAGACTTATGACAAGCCACAAACTGTGTGGTTGTGTAGGTTGGGGGACTCAAAGCTGATGCAACTGCAGGAAAAAAGGCAGCAGCCAAAGACAGCTGGAAAGTATTTGTCAATTAAATGAAACAAAATACTTTTAGAGACTATTAGTTTGTACATTCTTAGCCACATTAGAGCAGTGTCATATGTACAGTGTTGTAATTTTGGCCCCATTTCCACAATTGGAGGAGCGTATCAACATCAAAGACAAACTGTTGGCATTTACAGAAACATCTGATTCAATTTGAAAAGTACTTGTGTGTGTCTGACAGTTTCTTCAGCGCCAAATGGATTCAGTTCGCTTTTAGGAGGAGTGTAACAGAAGGGTCAAGCAGAGCAGTGACAGCAGAGAATCCACTGATTGAATTATCTGTGGCTGCTGTTAGAAAAAGGCACATGAGAGCTCCAGACCCCCCCCATCCCGACCCCCTCCTCTAGCTCAAAAGTAATAAAGTGTGTTTGCAGTTTGCCGCCACAGATCTGTGTCAGTGGATTCTCCACCCTCATGTGCAGTAAGAACAAATGCAATATCATGCTTCAGATGCAACAAGAGTGTTGGCTGAAGAACAAGAAGATATGTTCAGCAGTTAATGTCTTTTTTTTCTTAATTCAAATTATTAATAGCAAAGTGCAAAGTCTTATCTAGAAGCAGCCCAGGAAGAGGTTGAAAGGAAATGTAAATGTGAAACATTGATAACTTGCAGCTGCAGAAACAGCAGGTCTTATTTTCAGTGTAATCCTCACTGCTGTATCAGCAATAAAAGATATAAAACACAGTTTGTGTATTCAGAGCAAAATAAGAAATATGGTAAGGGTATATAAGCTGATTTCCATGGTGCTACAGTCATAGCCAACCTTAACACCCCCATCATTACCCATGTATTATAATTTGCCTTTGCTATCAAACAGCAAGGAAAAACCATCTCCCTAATCCATGTTTAATTTCCTGTCCCGCTGTGCTTTATATAAACCCATTTCTCTACCATCACTGGTCATTATCTGCTGCTGATTACAGCACCAAAAGAGCATGGTGGATTAAGGGGAAGCTGTTGGTAAATATATTGGCTACGCTACGAAAACGGATGCCTCAGGCTCCTGACCAAGCATTTGTGTGATGAGTGGGGTGTTACTATGTCTTGAAGCGTCATGTTCATGTTTCTAAAGCTTTGTTTCTGTTGCTTTGAGGCATGGAAAAGACAGGAATCACACTGGACAAAGAGGGTCTTTTTATTCCCTTTACAGGCAGTAAAACTAAGGATGAAATTATGAATGGATGTTGAGGAACCTTGTTTTTTTTAATAGGGTTATTCCAGCAATGATCATGTTAATGTTGTTTGGTTTTTGTTTGAACCATTCTTTCAACAAATTGGCATTTGTGCAACATATAATCATCCCCCAATGAAGAAATATACCGAGTTGGACCCTTTTTCCTTCAGAACTGCTTTAATTCTTGGTGACATAAATTCAACAAGTTATTGGAAACATCCCTCAGAGCTTTTGCTCCATATTGACATGATAGCATCACACAGTTGCTGCACATCCATGATGTCATGTTCAAGAAAGCAGTTAGAGATGATCTGAGTTTTGTGGCATGGTAGTAGCCATCAGAAGATGCTACACTGTGCTCATAAAGGGATGGACATGGTCTGCAACAATACTCAGGTAGGCTGTGCTGGTTAAACTAGTTGGTACTCAGGAGTAATTAATGTGCCAAGAAAATATCCCCCACACCGTTACACCAGTTTGATCCTGTACCATCTGAATGTGGCAGCTGAAATGGGGACTAGTGATGGTCCTCTGACACCTGAAGCTTCCACACATGTGCAGTAGCTCATGAAGCAAATGTATCAAACCACTGTACAGACGTGTGGTTTGGTCACATGACCACTGACATTTGAAGCCATTGAATACACCTAATTGGATCGGTTTGACATGCAAATTATTTAGCAGGAATGAAGGACTATGTCATGGGGAGAGTATTCCACAGAGTAAGTTGGTTTTGTTGCTGTTATTAATTGCTTTAAGACTAAAACAAAAACTGCAGAGAAACTTTGTTTGTAAAAGCCTACAACCAGTTTCACACCGCCTGCACCCCCTGCCTGCCCAGCCTCCAAGGAACTGGTAACTCAAAATGTATGACCTCAATGCAAACAAAATTATTCATCTGCAACAAGGTGACAGAATTAGCTAACTAAATGTGTGCAACCTACCATTCTGTCAAAACTTGCTAAAGTGTCTATTTAAAGTGTTTGTACATTTGACTGTAAAATTAAGCAAGCAGAACAAAAATGAATACCACTTCTCTTCTTCAGACCATTCTCTGTAAACCCTAGAGACGGTTGTGTGTGAAAAATCCCAGTAGATCAGCAGTTTCTGAAATACTCAGACCAGCCTGTCTGGCACTAACAACCATGGGAACGTATAAGGATCAAATGCAGTTTAATCAGTGATTTTAAACAGGGAGTCAGTATAAGTGTGTGTGCATGTGTGTGTATTGATGTACATTCATGTTTGCCTGAAACAGCAGCTTGAAATGAGTTACTAAGCTAAGTAGCCGCGATGCTGAGGGAACTCTTCTTCCCTCATCAAGCTAAAGAGGCAGTGACAGTTTGATCGAATGAAGCATCCAGACTGCGTGATGTGTGTCATACAGTCTGGTCGCAGTCAGAACTGGCCAGATACTCGCAATAAATGAGGATTTTCTTTTGCATGCAAACTCATCCAGATATTTCCCTAGAGCCTTTCCGTTTCCTTATTGCATAACACCTTCCATATGTTTCTCCATCTGCCCGTCTCTTTTGTTCCTCCATCCATCTACTCGTTCCTCCATGGTACGTGTATGGACTTCACATGACTGAAGCAGCCCTGGCTCCAACAACACAGCCATTTAAAGTTCAAGGTCAGGCTTTTCCTGACATTTTGGAAGAGAGAATAGAGACACAGCTGGCAGAAATACCAGCTTGGTTTTTACAGAATTGTTTGAAATGTGCACAAAGTCTTGGCACTGCGTTACATGATTTAATATTACAAACCCATTCGGCAGAGAGACAGACTTCTTCTCCAGTGACCGTGACAAATAGAGGAGTCATGGTCAGTTAATGAGTACATTTACATGCCATCAATATTCGGGGTTAAGTCAATATTCGGGTTTCTGAAACTTTTAGAATTCACCGTTTACATGCGTGAGCACACAGAGTTACTCCTGTATACATGATGGTTGCAATCAATCGGAATATCCCAACCCAAACCACACGCCATTTTCCGCTTCTTCCTGTATCCATGGCAACAACAATAACAGTAGGCGGAAAATGAACTATCTGGGAACAATAGTGATCACTTTTGCTTGCGCTTTGGTGCTGGTACTGACCCACCAGCAGTATTTGACACTACTGTGCATCATGGTCCTCAATAGAAGGAGAGAACGTGTAGTGGAAATGGGAAATGGAGCCGAAGTTGTGCCATACTCATCCACGCTTCCTGTTTCCACCACTGTGATCAAAAAAATTGTTTCCTCCTCGCTCCAAGTGTGGTGTGCCATGTTTGTTTACTATTTAAAAGACCAAGAGTCCTTCCATGTAGGAAATGCTCAGAACACAATTTAATGTTCCTTTCGATGGAGATATTCCGACACGCGTTTACATGACTAAATATTTGGGTTGGAAAAGGAGTAGCCCAGGGGTATTATTCGGATTTTTAAAAACCGCAATGTGGGCATATTCAGGTTTCTGCCTGCGTGTACATGGCCGTGCGCAACCGGGTTATTGCTAATATTCCAGTTATGAAATGGTTATTGGCTGCATTTAATCGCAGTCATTGTGTCTGTCAGAGCAGCTTGCCTGGTTCTCTCACAACAAGACCAACCCTGGGTGGTATATATAGGAGATTCAAAGGAGAACCAATTCAAGTTATTGTTTACAAGCTTATCTTGTGGTGCCAATCCATATAGACAATCCAAACAAAATACTTTTGAGTGTAAAAACTGAACAAAGAGTCCCTGAAAACCAAAAATAGCTCAAAAATTCTTAAAGAAATAGTTTGCAATGATGAATGACACATAGTGGTCAACTAAGGGATAGCAACCATCATTCATCACATTTAACATTTAACAGCTAAATGAATCTACAGGAAACCAGTGGAGTAAATTACTTTTTAGGGAACAACTGAGTAACCTTGGCATCACTCTACTTTTTAGCACCAAACAAAATCACACCAATGTTTCTTCCTCTTCTTTTTTCAGATCACTTCCCCTTCTTAAGCTTTTGGTTCTTTGATCAAGTTGGTTCAAACACTGATGCTTGTTCTTGTATTAAGTAGCAGATATTATCTTTCTTTTCTCAAATATTTACCCTCCGACATCTCATAAACCTCACATTTCTTTTTCCTTTAAGTTAGCCTGTGGACAGGACTCTTTTTTTGGGGCCTTTTTATGTCCCTGATAAAATATAGCATTTCACCTTGCAAGCTTACTATTACTAATTCAGTGTTATTCAGTGGGTCACCAAGTTTGGATTTGTGGTTGGTCTGATATATAATAAGCTAGCATGGGTAAAATAAGGGGGGGGGGGGGTGATTAAAGATCAAATGTCATGATTTAATACAGCACAGTGCAGTTGAGGCATGAAACATTTTCCTGTATATTTTGGGCTTATATGTGAAACAATTTCATTAGACAGTAACTGTCGTCAACATGGAAACACTATTTAGTTGTGTAGCTGCAGTGTTTGGCTGTTGCAGCATCGGATGCTAGCATGATATGCTCCCAAAAAATGGATTAATTCATAACTAAAACAAAGAAAACAAATTATGAAGAAACTAATTACTGCAACAATTGAAGGAAATGATGACTGAACTGCAGTGATTGAAAAGAAATGCGACAATGCCAGAAAGGAGCAGGACAGGTAGAAGGAGAGTGTTACAATCTACTCAACTGTTTAAGTTTACTTTGCTAACAGACAGGTTTTAAGACAAGAAACCTGGAGTTCCATTTCAAACGTTCAAGTTCCTCATCCTGGTTGGCTCGCTTTAGCTGCATTTCCATGGCAGTTTTTTTGCAAAATAAAAGCACTAATTCTAAAATTTCAACAACATATGATTGCGATTTGCAGGTGTTTCACTGAATGGTGTTTAGCACATAAGCCTCGTAAAATCCTGTTGTGCAAGACTCCACTTTGAAGAGGATTGAGGTTGCCACCACTGCTGGTGCTGCTGTCCTCATCAAAAGACGAAAGTAGCGGGTCATAGTTCAGAGGCAAAGTCTGTGTGTATGGGAGCGGACACAAACAAGGGATTTCTGGGAGAGGATTGTCACCGAGGAACTCACAGACAAATTCTGGATTCAGAATTGCAGAATGTTTTTATTTTTCCTTTAATTATTTGTAAAAAGATTTACGTGTCCTCCTCCGTCCAAACATACCACACACCATCCTTACTGGAATCGAACTGGCCACGTGACTCTCTACGTCCCATCTGGTGATGTGGAAATGCGATAAAAAAGTGTTTCCATTACACGTTTGTGATATACTTCCATATCACCACATCTGAAAACCACCTCATGAGAGCATAAAAACTTTTTAGCAATATTTGAGAGCTTTTTTTGAAAAGTAGGTGTTTCCATTACCAGTTTTTTATTCCAATATTAGGTTTTGTGCAGTTCTATGTGGAATCACAGCTTTTGTCTGTATAATGTGGCTTTCCGACAAAAAATAGTGAACATCACTGTATTGATAGAAATTTCTTATAATAGAATCAATATTTTTGTAAAACATCTTCAGAAATGTATCAGTCTCTGATTTTAAAAGGAAACATGCAGCAATTTTCCCTCTGAAGAATCAAACCAGGGTTGTTTATGACTAAAAACCTTGCAGGCATTCCACTGCTGTTCTCTCCTTTTACTAAAACTGCATTTTTGTGGGTCTTTATACTTGCTCAGTGTGTGTGAATATGTTTGTGTCCACCATCACAATCTGTTCATTCATTTTCTCTCTGCATTGTTGCAGATAAATTCAAAACATCACACCCACCACCAAGTATTGCATTTTTACTTTTTTTTATGGATGTTGATTCACATTAATCTGTGAGAATAGTTAGATTTTTAAAAAAAAGACAACCTACTAATTAACTTTATTTACAATTTTAATGAGTCTATGTGACCTAAATGTGAATGAGTCCAATTAAAAGTTTTGAAATCCAAATCTTTATGTTGGAAGCAGAAACTTCAGAGACACAAGAGTGGCTTAAAAGCATGGAAGACAGATCAAATAAAAACTATGACAATCCAAAGGCAGCTAAAAGCTTTGGAAGAGTAAACATCTTCTCAGTGACCTTCAGATTGCTGAATCCATTCTGTTTGCACTGCATGACAACACAATGAGTCAGTCCAGCCCTTTGATAATAGAGGAAGAAGAAACCAGAAGGGCTCCTGGACATGATTTATCAATTTGAAGCACACTGCAGCTTCTTTAAGCTTTTACAGAGACAGTATTTCTTCCATCATCATCTCTGACAGCAGAACGGTTGATCATGTTCTGAAATACTCTCTTCAGAGCCATCAAGACAGAATAAATGTCCACTAACCTTTGCATAACCTTTCTACAGTGGTCATTTTTACGGTGTTCACCATGTACCCAGAAATGATGTGGGTTGAATTGTTTGCTTCTTTTGCATCCTAAAGGAATAAACTACCACGGTTCTGATTCATAGTGTTTACCATGTATGTGCAAGAGCCTCATATGTCTTACACCATACAGTCAATACACAATCCAACATACAGCTCACCATCCAGCTTCAAGAATATGGATTGATGTGGATATATTCCAAATAAATTGATGATTTCTCTCTCTGTGTTTAATACAGAGAACTGCTGCTTTGTTAATGGACCTTTGAAAAAATATTAATTTTATGTATTTAATCTCCCGAACTTCCATACTTTTCAGCTGTTTCACAGCTTTAAAAAGAAGAAAATCATTTTCTGATTAGACAGAATTTTCATAAAGCAGCAATCAAACCCAGTTTCATTCTTCAGACTCATTTAATACACAAGCTGCACAAACTGCTTCACAACATAATCAAGCAAAAAATGAGAGTTTTAAAAATCTGAAAATATGTGCATAGCCTTGCGTATATTTACACATGCAGGCAATCTGTATGTGCAGATGAATATTAAAATGCCCCCAACCCTGTCAGACCTCTCATAGATTTAATTAAGGATGCTGCATTTAGAAAAAGGTCTTTAGTTTTCTTTGAAAGATGACTCTAGTGTCTACAAACATATCCTCTACTCTCAAATGTCAGTGTAAAGTTTGTAATCATTTATTTTTAAATCTATTTTCTTTTTAAATCTATAGAGCTGGTGGTGTCTTGGTTAGCCCCATTGCCTCATTGCAAGAAAGATCCTTGGCCTTTCTGAATGGAGTTTGCATGTTCTTCCCGTGCATGTGTGGCTTCCCTTCAGAAACTGCGGCTTCCTCCTACATTCCAACAACATGCATGTTTCTTGACTTTCCCTAGGAGTGAGTGGTTGTTTGTCTCTGTGATGGGCTCGTGACCTGTAAAAGGTATAACCTGTCTGTCATCTAGTAGCAGCTGGGATGGGTTGTAGCTTCATATTTTCCTTAAGGACCACCTTAATGCAACTACTAAAAAGCCATGCACCCCCTGCCCACCCCATGTTAAAACTAAGCTTGGTTTTATGCTTTCATTAGCTAGAACTGGCTGAGTCAGTTTGTAAAAAAACAAAGTTAACTGACCTCACTAAACCTGTCTTGGACCAAAATCAATCTGATGCACAAACTTTTACTTACTGAGTAACTTTTTTTAAATTTGGACCAAGGATATATGTTTTAAAATATTGTTATATAGCAGATTATAATGACCCCTTTTGGTCATTATATGCTGGTTCCATGTTAACGAAACATAAGCAGATCCACCTCAATACATCTCTGGATCAACATGGCCTTATTTCAACAATCACAAAGGCTCCGTACCATCAAAACCTTGATGTGTTCTTTGGAGACTTCCATGGGATGTCATGGGCTCCAGGTTGGGAACCACTGGTACAGATGATAAACAGATGGATGTTTTGGACATTGTCGCTCTTTTATTTCTGCTATTTTCATCCTTTTTTTATGTATTTTTATTGATATTCATATGAACATTTCACTGCTATTTTAAATCCTTCTCTTTTTAGTCTTTGGTGCTCTTTGAGCAGCATTTTCCACTGAATAGTGTTTTACCAGTAGAGTTGAGGTAAGATGTATTGCAACTCTTTGTAGCGTGTTATTCTGAGCAAGGTGACTTTCAGATGATGTAAATCTGTGTTATGCGCGCCGCTGTCAGTGTGGGTGTTCTTTTCAACCACATATTTATTCATACCTAAGCCTTATTATGTAAATTTTTGTTCCTAACCAACATTAACTGAGAGGTAATTATTGCTGTTTTACAGTTTTTGAGTCGTTATTATGAAATTACTACATTTTCTGTTGTGAGCCAACATGGCCGTTACGTATTCTGCTGCGAGGCTGCATTGATAGTGAACGTTTTCCTGCTCCATGCTGCAGCTGTGTCTGCTTTAGATGCTGCAGCTCTCTGCACGCCTTTCATCACCTCGTCCTCCACCCCCTCGTCAGTTGTCAGTCAAACATGTACGAGTGATTCAAAGTCAACTGGAGCCTTTCTGATCAAAGTCTCATTTCACACGTTTCTTTTTCTTAATTTTGATGAAGAAGGCAAACACCAGTGGACAGCTTTGACATAGTTTTGACAGCAATAAGGCAGGACTTCTGATCACCTCAGCTGGATGTTGTCAACTAAATCAAAGGTCTTTTCATTGATTTAAAGACATTATGAGTGTGATTTTAATACAAATGACTTTGTGTTATCATTAATATCTACGGAGAAATGCTTTAACATGTCTGTAATAAACTTAGCTTTTTCATTTATTTCGCTTTTGAAAACCTGAGAAACTGACTGTGGTGCAATAGAGTGGCTTCCTTTGATTTGGAGAGAAGCCTTCCTTCTTTCACTGGCGCCTGTGCCAGAGCCTGACAGTGAGTGCTTCACAGCTCACTGGTCAAAAATGAAAGCGGCAGGCTCTTTCATGTGTGGGTGCATGCTCATGCACAAACAGCAGCCTCCTGTGGAGAGCTGGTGTTCACTGCAAAGTGTTTGGAGACCATTACAGATCATTACAGGCGTATGAGTGCGTGGCAAGGCGACGGAGGCTGATGAGAGCAGTTGCCAGAACGAGGCCTGGCGCGCCCTTCCGAGTCTGGCTGCTGCTATCTGAGCCTGAGGAAAGGACGCCGCTGCTCAAGTTGCAGTCGGGCTTTGATAGAGGGGCGGAGAAGCACACAGTAAGGTCACTCACAGAGCATGGAAGCCAATGGATTTTATGCTTCCTAGCTGTTACACCCAGTGGATTTATAAACTGACTTGTTAAGAGAGATAAGGCTTGCTGAGTGCCTTTGGTCAAAGTGTGCCAGTGGATGTTTTATGTCAGGTTCATTTGTATTCGTACCACAGGTCCAACTGGTCCGTTTTCTTTGGCAGCACCAGGCCGAGGAGTGACTCGTTTCTTGCTTCGTCTGCATCTTCATTCCTTCTTTCATCACTGCATCACTGCACTTCTGAACATCCCCCAGATCAGCTAAATCCAGGTTTCCATCCATCGGTACTTAAATAAAATGCTGTATGAATCTTTGAGCTGCAAAAACTGCATCAGAATATTGTCTGTGATTATTTGGGTTCTTTGCTGGAGTCAAATTAATTTTCTACGGTTATGGCACTTCTCTGATATCACAGGTATACAAAGACTTCTGTAGCACTCATAGAGGGGACTGAATTGATCATAAGCTTTTTTTTTTTGTTGTTGTTGTTTGTTTCATGAATTTCTTCTGAAACTGCAGGAATAATACATTTGGGCCTGAAAATATGCAAACTGCTGGCTGGATGAATTTAAACGGCTAAAAACAGTTACTGCTACAGATAAATCTCAGCTTTTCTCCCTTGTCCCCCCTATAATCCAAATATAATACCAGGCCAAATAGAATTGGACAGGACAGGGTGGTAAAGATTTACTCTATAAATTGATCTTATAGCAAACAACAGCATCTGGATTAGCTGGATAAAGACAAATTGAGCCCACCTCTTTAGAATAAGAAGGATTTAGGGCTTAAACCCGAAACAGAAATTGAATGGTGTATTTTTGGATGGAAATACATGGAAATAAAGCTTGGTCCTGCATGTGTAACATTGGTTACAGGTATTTTCTCTGAAGCAGTCTTTAGTTCTCTCTAGACTTTCAGCACCTCTAATCAGGGGTGAAGGAGAGAGCCAGAGCATCAGTATTTACTTTTTCAGTGATGTGTGTGTTTCATCCTCCCGCTAACAGTTAAAGTAACTCATATTGCACACGATCCCGTTAACCTGGATGTGTGATGGTGAGTGTTAGGGAATTCTGAGTTAAATATGATGTCTGCACCCTCAGCATGTACATATTAGATATTAGTTTGCAAAGCAGGAAGTATAAATCAATATATTTTTAGATTATTTTAGATCACATGAAAGCAGGAAAATGAATTCAGAAAACTTGAGTTTGTTGGCATTCTTTTATTTGATATGAAGACCAGCTTAAGTGACCTCTGAAACTAAATGGAAGCCCAAATATATAAAAAAAAAAAAAACTGCACATAAAGATCGATAAAAGCAGAGTTTTACTGTCCAATCCAACATTAAAAACCACAAATGCTACACTGTATCTCTGATAGTCCATTTCGCCTTCAGCCAGGAATCAGATCTGATCCGATCCAGTTAACAGAGACGTCTGGGGCCAGGTGTGTAAATGATTTACACACAGAAACCATGTGTCCTGCTTTCACCAAGCTGTCATTCAGGAAGGATGTCGAGCCTGATGTAGTGAAGTTAAAATGGAATTCAACTTAAGATGAAACAGACATTATATAAACTATTACTATTACTTTTATATCAAAATGTGGGCATTGCACATGACTGCAGTCGTGTAAAAGCTGCTCTGTGCTTGTTATAAGATATTGCTAATGAGACCTTAAAGGCCTAGCATCCTGTCTCTTCTCTGAGCTCTCCAGTCTGATGTTGACTCTCATCTTTTCTCTTGTTCTGTCACTTTCTCTCTTCTCCTATCTTCCTCTAATAATATGTTTCTTTGATGAATCAGCCACAGTTTGCATTCAAACGGCCAGTGTGTTGATATCCAGTTGCTGGTGTCTGACACAATGTCATGAAGCGAAATATCACATGATGCCTGGGATGCTGCAAGGCAATGATGGGTCCAGGAATGTAGGTGATGAATGTCGGTGTGTTATCAAAACGAGTTAAAATGTGGAGGTTTTATGTAAGAAACCTATGTAGAATTGCTTTAAGAAGAGAGCAAATGTTTTCTGATTTCCCTGCTCGTTGCTGCTTAATGCTCCTAAAGGCTGTTTAATAAAACAGCCGATGCACCACACTGGTCTGACACCTCCACGTGAAGCGTTACGCTGTGCAGGAAATATGTTCAGCAGTCAAAGATAAAGCAGCTGGAAATAAACACAAAATTCAGATGCATGTCTTTCATTGTTGTCCTTCCATTTATTATTTATCTTTAGCTCTGCAAGCACTTTGATTTTTTTGCAAAAAATGTTTTCTTTAACTTGAGTGTTTGATATTAATGTTTGTAAAATGCTCTCTGCCTTGCATTGGATTTCATTGAGAGTGTCTTCTCATGCAAACACTTTTCAGGGTAAATTTATGGCTAAATATGAGAGTAGAAATTAAGATTTTCTGCACACAGTATATACCATTCCCTCCTGACGTGTCCATCGGAATATAAATGTATAGAAGCACTAAACATAAGCTTAGAAAAGCTGTGTGGGGGTTTGTGTGAAAGGGTGACTGTGGCATGCATTGTTAAAGCACTTTGAGTGGTCAAATTAGCACTAACAGATCCCATTTACCACAGTTTCATGTTGACTGAGGTTTATGTTGAGCTTCTGGTGAAAATCATGTGTATGCATTTCTATCTTTTTACATTCACTCAAGTTTAGTCATGAATAATACACAAATGTGGATTACACAGGGTAGATAGTTGTATGGATCTGGAGTGGGATATGAGGACTGAATGTTAACAGACACTGACCATCTCAGGCATCCCAGAAACAGGACTGTAAGTCAGACCAGTTTCATTCAACAATAGGTCTTCTGAAAGATTCATCGTTAGAATACAGATATGTCCGAACAGGCTACATGTTCCAGATCTTCATGACAGATTTGAGCTTGTGTCTCAAAAACATTACAGATCACAACACCTGATTCCACCAACCTTCCTGGTGTTTATGGAGCAATTCCCAAGAAAAATCTGTAGGATTTTTATTTATTTATTATTTTTTTAAATCTGTAGGATTTAATGAAAATAACCCCAACCAAAGCTCGGAGAGAGCAATAAATGGTTTATAGTTTGTGGTAGTTTGAAAGATTTCGTTTGTTTCTCAAAGTCCTCAAAGTATTTTATTATTGTTGACATGACTGCATGATGCAGCATACGTCAAACTCTACATCAAACACACACACACGTGTATACACACATCCTCATGTCAATACGAAATAAAAGTGCATTGAATGATGTTCTTCGGCTGCTTTGAGATGCACACGTTTTCTTTTGTAGATGTCATTCCGCCAGACTGCATTATTACAGTTTGGAGTCAGAAAAGTGGAGCTGAAGTATCATGTTGAGGGATGATGGTGCATTTCCATGCAGTGTGTTCACATTGTGTAACAGAAATGTTTAGCTCACTCGTATTCTGCCCTCTCCCCCTTCCTCTCTGTGTATCTTCATTCTTTGACTTGAATCAACAACATCAGTGCAATCCCTGTCAGCGACATCCCCCCCCCCCCCCCCTTTGTGATGGAGGTGTGATTGTTTCTGTCTGTCTGTGTTTGTGCATAATTATGAAGTGGCAGCGTGTCATTTATAATCTGGGATGAGAATCATTTACCACTTGTTGTTGAAGCTGGAGCCAAACAGCAGCTTTCTGTATTGATGTTTGCTTCCATCTTTTTTGTAATCCATGTCTGGGGCCGATTTGGAGAATTTAGAAAAAAAAATATTTCAGAAAAACTCTGTGGAGACATAAATACAACATTTCCTCCTGCTTCCATCTAAAAGTCCATATGGTTTCTTTCAACCCCGTAAAATCCTTCAATTTTTTTTAAAACTATATTTTATGGATAAAAGACTTCTTGTTGACCAACTATTTTACCAGACTACTTTTACTGCACCCTTGCTGATGTAACAGGAGCGTATTTGTTGCAATATCATCTGCTAATGGAATACAGTATGGCTTCAAAGATAGATTCCATTATCAACTGGTCTGAAATAAGTGTTTACTGAAACTATCGACTGTAGCCTGGAATGGTATACATCATTCACATTTCAAGAATCGTAGTTTTCCAATGGTGTATAGTAGGTACTTCGAGGGGAGACTGAGTAAAATACATCTTTATTTGTCGAAACCTGCAAATAATTTTTTTTTTCAAATCCTTCCCACAACCAACAATTATTTTCACCAAATCTCAACCATTGTTCTCTGAATGAGCAGAAAAATATTAAACAAGCAAAGATGTAGATCTAAATTTAAATAAAAGAGCATTTAGCATTTCCTTTTAACCCTTAAAACTCCAAGCCTGATATGTAAACATGCATGTAAAACCTCAACCCTTTTAATCCCAGTCAACATCCAGACATTATTTTTCAGGACAGCCTCAGTTGTCAGATTATGAGGTTAAAATGATGTAAATGAATGTATCAATAGATATAGCGCTATAAAGGCCGACCAGACCGTTTTTTACTAACAGTACTTTGTAGAAATAACACACAGATCAACAGTGACCAAGCCTTTTGTCATCTGCAGATCATTCTCTCAAGTCTCAAGTGCCTCATTTGCAGTTATTTATGCTACTATTTACCTCCTATCCTTATTAAACCAACTCCAACTCAGCTGCTTTTTGCATCAGAAACATCTTCTTGGCTTTATTCCAGCCATAGAGGAGCATTATTTTTCTTCTTTTCAGACACACATAGAACTTTCTGCTCACTTGTCCATCTTTGGCTTCTTCCGATTGGACATTAGCATCAATAAAAGCTCTTTGATTGGTGGAAAATTTGACAGGAAGTGGCTTCATCATAATTTCGGGTCAAAATCGAGGTCTCATAGCAACATGATCTTAGCAGTGGTAGTGATCTCTTTTTTTATTGTGAAAATGTCATTAATAATGGTGTTATCATATATTACTAACTGTGAATTTACCATTTAGTCTTTGAACAGACACAACATTTCGGGGCTGGATTAAAAACATCCTGGATGGGATATAAATGCCTGGAAAACTTCCATATACTGTATCACCTAAAGCTTAAGTTATCCATCGCAATTCATCCCAAAGAGTTACTCACTGCAGAAATTGTTGACTTTATAAGCAATAGCGCTCGGGGGCGCCGGGGATCTAGCAAAGTTTTAAGACTTAAAGAGTAATATGTGATAGAGTTGGAAGGGATATCAGATTGCAAGTATTGCTCATTGGTTGAATAAACAGCAATATTTTTTCCATTCACTTCATAAAGGCCTGAGTTTTTATGATTAACCCCCCAACATATTTACAATGGTAAATAATCCATACACACACATGTATATTAACATTGTTTAGGTTCTACAAAGTGATTTAATATGTGTCTACATGTTTATACACATTTACTCAAAAACTCCTCTGCATCTTATTATATATCTGCACTCAATATGCAGCATCCTTTTACTCAGTGTGGGTGTTCAGAGAATTGAAGCATTGATCATCAGATTGGAATGTGATCAGATAAACTTTACATGTCCAGATTTTTTACTTCCAAATTAATATAAAAGACATTTAAGACACTAAATCTAAGACATTTAAGACACTAAGTATAAACATTTCATGTTTATACTTAGTGAGCAGCCCAGATCCTCTGCTAAATTAATTAATTTCAAATTCAAAAGTTATACACTATATAAAAAAAATCATACACTAATTTATAAAAACTAGATTTTGTCACAATATCAAACACATTGTTCATACAATCAGTTTATTGTTTTTTACCTCTTTCACACTGATGTGATAAACCTAAAATACTCGCGGCACTCATGGTTTCTTTCACTAAGGTTTACAGAGAAAAAGAAAAATATCCTCGACAGGAACTGCCCAGATCACCGCTGCAGGTTGATAGCAATACTTATTCCTCATCATTTAGTCAAGTCAGTCAATATGGAAGCCAGTACATAATGTATCCCAGTTTTGCTACAAATGTAAACAAAAACATGTGGACAAAAAGAACCTCCTCAGAACCAAATCCATTCAAAAATAATCATAAAGAACTGTTATACTGCAGCTCTGTGGCACCTGAAAAATACCGGAAGATAAAAACAGGGAAAAAAAGCCTTTCTGATGATAAAAATCCAGTTTTTCTTTTTATTTCTACATGGGATCTTTCGCTTTTTTGTTCCGACTTTTTAATGTTTAATGAAAGACGTTAGCACTTAAAATAATGACCTCTAAATACGGCGAGAATTGCAAAAATACAAAGAAATGAGTCTAAAAACAACAAGATATTTCTGTTATTAATTTTGGTTTTATGGTGTGGTGGTGTGGTGGTTAGCGCTGCTGCCTCACAGCAAGAGGGTTCCTGGTTCAAGCCTTGGCTGGGGGGAGGGGTTGGAGTTTGTCTGTTCTCCCCATGTATGTGTGGCCGGGTACTACATCACCTGCATGAGGCAGGTATAGAAAAAGGATGGATGGATTCTTGTATTTAGTCAGTATATAATGTAAATTATAAATCACAAATAAAACATTTTATTCAAAATATGCTTCATTGATCCCCGTCAGGAAATCTGCCCTCTGCTTCTAACCCATCTCTATCCTGGGGTTAAGTTCCTTGCTCAAGGACCCACCGTGGTTCATCTTTGTGGCCCATCTGGGGACTTGAACGCATCTACGCTCACAAACTTAAATTTAGCAGTTTGACACTTTTCTTTTAAAATTACATTTAATTGAAATTCTGATGAATTTGAAAATGTGTCGAGTATAAAAGACTTTTATGTGATGGTGAAATTATATTTCCTTTTAAAAAAGGGCACTTTCTGTATTTTCACAATGACAGAATTTTCATGTTATTTTACATGTACATTTGCAATCTATTTCTCTTTATTTTTTTAATTCAGGGAAATCTAAAAATATAAGGAAAGAATTTGTAAAATTACAGATTATTTTTTACACCGTATATCTGCAGAGATTTGGCTGCTGGGTTTTCAGTTAAGTGTGCTTGCACATGTGATGGATGTGTTGAACCAACGGGTTCAGAGGTGGAGATAGTGGAAAAGAAAAAAGGCTTTGAAATGCAAGGAAATTACATCAGGATATCTTTCTGTATCACCAGCACATAAATGAGTTCAGTGTTTTGAGGGTGAAGCTGATATTGTGTTTATAGTTATGCAAACCCGGGCTGCTGTTTTACTTCTTGAGTGTAAAGTTTGGTCAACTATGAATTTTTCTGTTTTTTGCAGTTGCAGTCTCTTGGTGAAGATGGCTGAAGTATTCTCTCCATGATGTTCAGTCTTTCTCTGTAAATATACGTGACCTAATCACTCCATAATGAAAGACCTTCACATTTTCCTGGATGAAGACCTGAGGTGCAGGTCTTTTTATGCTGCAGTTTTCTTCCAAAATATGAAACTTAAAATTTAAATCAGTCAGCTGGTATTCAGGCCAACCATGCCATGAATTCCTTCTAGTTTCAGGAACCATCTTTACTTTAAAACAAAGATTACCATGATTAAGTATGTTGCTAGATATGGACTATATTAGGAAGACTTTGGCCAGAAAAGCCTGGTGTCTCTCCAGAATCTATTTCCCACTGGCTCAAAAGTGGGCCTATGAAAACTTCAGAAGGACCGAGTGTTACTGTTTGATAATGCAGATACATGTGGATGTATATTACATATTTCAGTGTCAGCTGAGCTGAGCTGTCCATGCACAGGAGGATGTGGAGTACTGCAGGGGAGGCAGTGAGTTTGATTATCACTAACTAACTATTTTATTATTGGAAGGCCTTATTTTACGGAAAACCGTCTGAAACTATATATCACGGCACAGAGGTGTTCGGCATGGTTTGTGACATAAATAAAACATTTTTAAAAATGTTTTAATAATAGTGAACTTAAGTCATTTACCATCAAACATAAACACATCCACCCACCAATCCGCCCAACTCACAGTTTCTTTCCAGTGAAGAGCTGCAGTTTGACTTGTTTCCAAGATCTGAAAACTCTGCACTTTCCATGTAAACAGCCTTTATTTGCATACATATTTGCATTCAAAGAAATTCTGCTCATTTCTTCAAAATTTCCTGAAGGCCAGATCGTTTCCAAACCGCTTCTTTCACACACAGTCCTGACTGTGTTTCTTTTTCAACCACAACAGTGCAGGATGAATACACACAGCAGCTTTCATTTCAAACAGCTTTCTCTGATAAGAAATATGGCTAACAATGTGATGTCTGCATCAATAGGCCACTTCAACCCAACATCCAAGAGTCATGTGGGCTCAAACCCACATCAAAGCCCAGCCGATTCCGCTATGAGAGCTGGGCAACAATGGAGCAATAATTAAAGCCACATGGATATCAAGCTATATCCCCCTCCCCCCCACAAACACACATGCATACACACATCTCTCCTCTTTGTCACAGAATATGAAAAAGCTCTGTTTGATGTCTGTCATGACAAAATACCAGCCTCCTGCAAATCTTGACAAGCAGCTACCTGCCGCACAATAAGTCAGACCAAGTCATTTTCATCTATTTGAATACAGTGAACACATCCAGTCACTCTCACCCACTAAGCAGCCTATCATTATTCAGAGCGGGGGGTGGGCAATAATACAGCAGCAATATACAGTCGGACAAAATGTAAAGCACTTCTAGCCCGCTGCTTAATGAGCCAGTATGCAAGAATATGCTTTGGTTGTATTGATTCAGCCACTTTTTTATCCATTCATGAACAGTCAGGCTCATTTATTTCATTTATCATGTAATTAATTTCCAGAACGGGCTCATTCTTATACTTTTTTCCCCAGCACTTGTCTTTGATTAATGCTCTTATTCATTTTTCCTGCTCACTGACTGAAGGGATTATTTAAAGAGTGCTAAGAGAAATGTTTTTTTTTTAAATCAAAGTGATGCAGATTCAAAGTGGAAAAAAAACAAATAAATATGTGTTGGTCTGTTTCAACAGCTGAAGATATTTGAAGAAACATGAAGTGTTGAAGAGCACAGTGAAAACTTGTGGTGGTGCGAGTGGCGCTTGTGCGTAATAGCGCGGATACATGTTGGATGCCCTTTCCTCCCCTTTTTGAGTTGATGTGCTTAAGACAGAGCTCTTTATAGGAGGACAAATTTAACAAAAGATGGGTCCCTTGTACCTCTTCAGCATCGACGTCCTCCTCGCTGTCAGTGGGCTCTGGCGTTTTCACGAACCACCACTGGATCTCCAAATACACAGACGCGGTTCCGCTCTGGAAAGCACACGCCATTTCTATGTTTTGTCCCTCTTTAACCGTCATGTTGGAGGGCAGATCCGTGAAGCGACCTGCGGATGAGAGAAGGGAGGGGTTGGAGGAGGAAGAGGAGGAGGAGGGGTGCACGGGTTATATTGATGAGGGTATAGTTTGTGGGATTTCTACAGGCAAAGAAATCACCGTGCATTAATCACTTCAGCTGACTGGCGGTGCATGAGGCGGACGTTTGGATGGAGGCGCCTGATAAAGATGCGCTGTTGTATAATTTCGAGGGAGATGCCCCCCCCCCCCATACAGATACCAACGCAACTTCATCGGGGATAACGCACAAACGCAGCACGGTTAAATAATTCAGACACTTCCTTGGGCGCAGTCTCCAGCAGATAATTTTTTTATTTGGAATTTTCCCAATTTTCCCATTTTGGGTGTCTTTTTCTGAAGCAGTTGGGGAGGAAAAATAAAATAAACTGGTTTAAACCAGACTTAGAGGAAGCTCGTGAAAGTGACACATAAGTAAGACAAAATAAAAAGATGGAAATGAGGCTTAAGAACAAAACAAAACTTTCAAACCAAACCATGATATGATTTAGATTTTTATTTGAATTAATTAATTTATTGATAAATGAAAATAAATAGATATAAATAATGTCTGCCCTTTTCTGGTTCCTCTGTTGGATCTGAATCTTTTAACATGATGTTCACGTGATGTTAAATGAGGAGAAAGCGAGCAGGACGAAGCCGGGCAAGCGGAGTGGAGCGTCGCTTTCAGGACCATGGACAGCCGCATGCAGCTGCTCTCCACGGTGCTGAAACCCCCTAAATCATCGCCCCCTTTTCTCCAGCCTGAAAAGATTATTTCCATTCCCCAAGAAACCTGTTTCATTGCAGTAAAGAAATGCTAGAAGAGAGTGAGACAAACATCCGCGTGCTCTCCTCAACACATGAAAAGACTTGATTTCAAACAATCACCAGTTGCTTTTTCCCCTCATCAGCGTGAACAAACACAACCTTTCCTCATCTTTCATTCCATGATTCCTTTTCCTTTATCAGTCACCACAGTGCAATTGTCTCCGGCAAACAGCTTAATTTTCCCCGCAGAAAGACTGCGCACTTTTAGCACTTTCTCTGAGCGAGCAGCTCCCGGTAAGCAGGGCAGCAAGAACCCCGACACGACCTGATTCACACCGACTGTTTGGTACTAATGTGCTGCTCTTACCTTCAAAGGAGAATCCGAATTGAACACAAAATCCGGCTAAGAAAACAAATCCAACAGTATCCTGAGAGGTCCACATCATTCCAGTATAGAAGGGGTTGTTTTTTTGTCTTCTTCTTCTTCTTCTTTTTTTTTTTTTACATCAGACGAAGGAGGGAAAAAAGACGTATCTCCCCCCTCCAAAAGAAAAAAAGGGGAAAAAAGAGTGTTAAACCTGCACACCAGCAAAATCAAGCAGTCGCTGGGCGAGCGTGCCTGAGCGGTGATTTCCGAAGGTTAAACATGCTGGAAAAGCTGAAGCTTGTCGTTGCTGAAGTTATGTTTTATTCTTATTTTCTTCCTGCTTCGTTTTTCTGTCTCTGCGGGAGAGACAGTCGACTGCTCGGCTTTACTGAAGTCTGTGGAATAACCCGGCTGCGGTCTTCTGCTGCGCTACCGGAGAGACGTCAGTCTAGCGGATCACTGTGGCATCCACACACTCCCCACCTCTGCGAATACACTCCTGATCCGGCCCAGTACAATCACCTTGACCGTTTGGCTTGATGTACGAATTAACGAGTAAATAAATCAATCAAAAGAATCTGGCTGCGCATGTTAAAGAGCATGGTTTTTGATGATTTGTCATTTGAATAGTTCCCAGTTATGTATCTTATTTTATTTTTAAATGTTGTCTTTCCCTGAAAATACTTTTTTTGCTTAAAAATAAAAGAGAAAAAAACTTCAGTGCTTAAGCGGTCGAAGAGGCTGTAAAACTATGTTGGAGCGACAGATAGGAGAAAGACTGAAGAAGGGGTGGAGGTTGACCAGCGACCCGACAAGCGCACAGCATGTCCTGAGTCATTAAACCTGCGGAGAACACGCTGGAATATTATGAGTCTCCCGGGCAGACTGGGAACACTTTGCCCTTTGTTGCGATGGGTACAAATTGTGCCATTCTTTTAAATTTGCTCTTAATTGGATCTGAGACCAATCAGGGATCAGCCTTTGGGGTAGGGGACCCTTTTATTTTCCCTTTAACACAAATGTATAAAATTAGCTGAACAATCACTGGACCCTGCTCCTCATATACTTTGTGAATTAAAGTTGCATCTGATTTCATTATCTACTAAATCAGAAACTGTTGAAAAAGTCCTCTAATTAAAAAAAGAAAAGAAAAAAAAGGTGTTATTGTATGCAACCATACAACTTTGATGACTGGCATGCCACCACCATTGAAATAGTATAAAACCAAGTTTATGCATTATCATTTTCATTTAAAATATTTAATAATATGTTAATGTTTTTACTATCATGTACTAAGCTACTGTTTAGTTCACTTGTGCCTTTGACTGACTTTATTCAACCCAAACAGATGCGGAGAGTAGCTTCTCGTTCCTTATAAAATCATGTGGGAAGACACATCCTGTGGTCATGGAAGAGATGTTGATCCGTTTCAGAAGGGTCTGATTATTGGCTTCAAATAAATAAAACATCTGAAGAGATAAGAACTGTCCAACACATTAATAAAAACTGGAACCATCATCTTCCCGGAAGAAGAAAAACATCTTGAATGATGGTGTTTGTTGATCACTTAAATGTTTGGTGAAATCAGATGGTGAAAAAAAAACAACAGTTGACCTCAGGGCTATGTTTAATAGTGAAAGTAAGAGCATTTCCACATGAACAATGTGAAGGGAACTCAAGGGACTGAACAGCTGAGTAGCCTTGAAAAAAACATTTATCAGTGAGGATAATCAGAAAAAAAGGCTTCAGTTTGCTAGGAAGGATAAAGATTGGACTCTGGAGCAAGGGAAGAAGGTCGTGTGGTCTGAAGGGTCCAGATTTGCCCTGTTCCACAGTGATTGGAGCACCAGGGCAAGAAGAGAGAAGGATGAAGTGATGCAGCCATCATGTACAAGCCTGTGGGGGCAGTCTGTGATCTGGGGCCTCTGTACTGGTTCAGGTCTAGCTTCAGCAACATTCAGAATGAGGTCAGCTGACTACCTGAATATACTGAATGAGCAAATTATTCTTTCTTCCCTGATGGTACGGCCATATTCCAAGATGACAACACCAGGAGTTGCATAAGCTGGGAGCAGGTTACACCATGAGCCATATCACCTCAACAATAAGCGCTTATTTCTACTCTTTTCTTCTTCTAAGGGAACCTGACTTTGTTGAAATGTTTTGGAGAGGTCATGAAAAGTACTTCTCCAGACTTTCTGAAAGTCTGAAACTTTATGTGGACAAAGGCTAATTTTCCAGTCCAGACCTCAGACTGAAGAATGTACCTTTTGTTTGGTGATGAAAAAAGATGCAACAGCAGGAATATGTGTGTGTTAGACAGACATGTTTTTAATCAACATTCCTACACAATACAGAAAAAGGCAGTGAAATGAAAAAGTAGATCGAGGCCTGATCGGCTGTCTGGCTGCACACGCAGCTCGCTCAGCTGCTTTTGGCTCACAGCTTTTTCCTCCCATCTGTTTAGCAGAGAAATGTTTGTCCCTGTGCGTGTAGGTGTGTGTGTGCTTAGTTGCGTGTGGATGGGGCACATTATTACTTCACATTTGTTGCACAGGTGTGTGTTGTTGTTGTTTGAGACAATACAGCTTGCAGCTGTTGAGGAGATCACAAACCATTGATATTATAATTCCCGTTTGTAAACTGTCTGATATGACTGCTTATATTTCTCAACAGGTGTTTTCATAAAGGGATAGAATGTATTTACATTATCAATACAAAACATAATGCACACAATTACATTGAAATGACAATTAATTACAAAACAATGTCCTTTGTCAAAGTCCTTCATCTAAATATAAATGTTAGATGCGTCTTCTGGAGATTTCCAACATTAATTAATTTCATGCGTTATTACACAACCCTGTGACTTACCAGGTGAGAGCCAAGACAGAGGTATGCTTCCAGGGTCTATTTTTTAGAATATCATGCAAAGTCCAATTTTAGTCCTGGCCAAAGGTTTTGGCCTTGACTCTGTTGTCCACCTGATCTTTGAGTTCTCAGTTGGATCGGGAAGTGGAGGCTCATGATTTTTCTTTTGTCTTGTGATGCCATGCTCCGTAATTCTAGGAAATGCACATATTGTCACCAAACTTCTACTGAATCAGTTCTTGGAAAACATTTTGACATATTTTGTCATATTTACCTGGAAGTTGATGAGTCTTCCTCACACACCAGCAGGACTGGGACAAAAAAGTCCGGCCGGGAATCATACACTCGCCCCCCCGCCCCCAACTCATATACTGCACACATCCTCGCACATGCACAGGTGCGCATACACAGGCCAATCACCTCATCAGCTCATTATTCCATGTAGACCAACAACAGCCTTATGGAGGTTTTCTGATGCCCAGTCTTTGTACTTTCTGTCAACATTAGGACTGACTTTTTAAGCGGACTTGCCCATCTTCTTTTGCAGTGTTTTAATCTTGTTTTTATATGGT
>JBBBVU010000019.1:23989804-24011433 GCA_037177055.1 Atherinosoma microstoma
CTGCTGGAGGTGCCTGGAGAGATTGCTGACCGGGACAGAAAGGAAAGGGACGCAATAAACAGATGAGTGTACAGGAATGTCTACATTCTTAACTCTTGCTGTGCAGGTGGGCTCCTCATCTGACTTGGAGAGTATTTTAAGTGACTTTTTATGTATTTTTAGCAGCGACCAATGACTGTGGTTAAGCAGGAGCAGACTGTGACGTAAACGCTTGGGACCCTCGGTGGACACATCTCCCTCACTTGCTGCAGCAGAATCCCCCCCCCCTCACTAGGAAAGTCAAGAGGATCTTCATCCCTCCTCTCCATTGCAAAGCTGAAGACTTTTAAGAAACTGTTTTGAGTAAGGAGAAAGAACTGGAATAAACTAAAGAACTCCAGTCTAAACTCTGAACAGATCGTCTCATTCTTTTTAACAGTGGTTTTCCTTGCTGGTATCTAAAGGACCCCGTGTGACACTTTCTGCAGAAATTCATTCCTTTCTTGATGTTCTTGTAGGAAGGTGTCTCCTTTACAACACCTACTTCTGCCATCTACTTCTTGTGCAGCTCTGGATCCTGATATCATAGCTAATTGGTCAGAGGGCCATGATACTGGTGCTTGGTGGACACTCTCGGACACCCTGAAGCCTTCTTTGTCACAGTTCAACCTTCTTTCCCCGAAGTTTTTAATGATCTAGTACACAGTTCTTTCAGGTGCAACATCTTCCATGTATCAAGCAACAATATCAGCAAAATTTCTTTAGATGCAACCACTGCTGACAGAGGAAAACCTTGGTTTCAACTCTGAGTTGCTGTTAAATATCACTTAAATCAGCCAAATACCTTCAGCTGAGTTGTATTCACTTGCTTTCTCTCTCCTTTGATTCAACGCTAGCTGATATTTTCATGTCAGGGCTGAAGTACGATAAGAAATTGCTCTGAGAAACTCATCTACAACCATATCATCGAAAAAATTATTTCAGATCCAAAAAATGTCTTCACAGTAAACATTGCTGCATCCTGGATCTGTGTTTGTGACTCTCTGCTTGGATGCTGCATGTTGAATTAAACAGTTTCTTCATTGCTTCATTATTATCCAAGACCATCACTGGCCTGCACATGAAGCAGGTGATCTGTTTTCCTTAATTCAATCAGGAGTTTTTATTTTTTGTTTTTTACTCATACACATGCCTCCATGAATAAGAAAACAAGGCCCCCAAGGACCTTTTCCAGAACCTAAATACAAATATGTTTGTGCAACTGAGGAAGACTATGAATCACAACCGAATATCATTCTTCTTTCAGAAAACCCCGGGCCAGATGACATTGTTGTGACAGCTTGCTTTTGTACACGAGTGGCATGAGTCAGATCTTTGTTTGGAAATATGTCTGTTTAACGACATAAAGACAAGTGACATCAGGGGGGTATTCCAGAAAGCGGGTTTCCTGGTTTAGCTGGCTATGTTAACCTAGACTAAGAGGTAATTTTGGAAGAGAAAACCCGAAATGACATATTCTGTGAACATAGCCTGGTAGGGAGTAGGTTTGGTTTAGACTATGCAACTTATCTCCAGTGTAATGATCCGAGGGAAGGTCACTCTTAGCTGATCAGATCTGTCAGAACCATTTTAATTAAAGCAAATTAACAGGCTCCGTTTTTGTTTTGTTTTTTTTTGCTTTTTAAAAAAATCTAAATTATTGCCTGACAACTTCCCAACTGCATGGTTTTGCCTGAAAAGAGAAACACTTCGTTGTGTAATCTCATCATTCACTGACATGTTGGCCGATGTCTCCATTAATTTCTTATCTTCTCTTTTAAGCAGGCTATTCCATTTCCAGGTCCACCTTTACGATGTAGCGCTGGCTACTTTATAGAGTTATTTTGCGGTCATCGGTCATCTGATGATGTAACCCCCCTGGGATTCCCCTCATCGGGCGGTCCCAGTTTATGCTCATTCACAGGGGTGAGGGTTGTTGCAGTAGCCTCGAAATTGTCTTCTATCTTTCCAACGTCCATTTATTGGCTGTGAAATATACCCTCATTGTGGTGAGCCATGTGGCGATATTTCGTCTCTGGAAATTAAAATTGGCTACAGGAGGAATTTTCTCTAAGGTGCAGATGAGAAATTCTTTCCAGTCTGAAGAATGTTTTTGCTTTAATTTGGACCCAGCTTAGGGGCGGACAAGTTATAGTTATTATAATATAATATAATATCAAATTTAGTTATTAATTAGGCTAAATAACACATGCCAACTGTAGGCCACCCTGTGTTTAACATCCACTACGCGTTGACTTTGCTGGAAATCCTCCACCAAGCATCACAGCGGACGGTGGCGGATGCAGCGGTTTTCCTTTTTTGGTCATTATCATCGTGGTTTCAGGGCTCAATGGGTGATGCCTTTGATAGATTTTCCGTGGATGTGCACACTCTGGCTCAACATAGCGACTTCATAGCCCGTGTTTTGGAACTGACATGGCAGGTTAAGACGTCAGAGGATTTAGCAGCCTTGAGCTCAGGCTTTATCGTGGGCTTTGTTAAGCCTCCTTTCTGGAATACCCCCCAGGTGGAAGTGTGTCAGCTTGCTCAACATTCTGTTGTGGACTGTTGCATGTCTGTGATAACGACCTATCTGGCCACTAGCATGCTTCAGATTTGGGTCTTTTTTGTGTGCCACCTCCAACATATGTCTGTGATGTAAAACAAAATTTAAAAACGGTGGTGACCATAACCAGAATAAAAACAAACAAGAGTGGAAAATTAAAGTCCCTTGACTGGCAACAAACTGAATTACAAAGTAATATTATAAATTATTGCGTCTTTAATTTAACATTAAACCTTTACACATTCCCTGTGTTTAGGTATGTTTGTTTTTTTACAAAGTAGATACTCTTTTTGTTTGTCAGGATTTGTTTACCTCAAAGGTTAAAAAAAATGTAATATACTAATAAAATAATGGACATGTTAGCACATTCATTCTCATATTTTCTATTTCTATAATCCAGTGTGCTTTTATTTTACGTAGGACTTTAAACTTTTAACTGGTTTGAGAAGTACTCATATTATATCTGCTGGTTTGGTGTTAACTTTATAAATATTTTAATAGTCTGTGATGAATAATAAAAAGAGATAAAAAAGAACCTTTAAACCAAAGAAATGTCACCTCTGCTACACAGAACATGTGCATTTTAGCTGTCATGAAACACCATCTGCTTTGCCAGTACAATAGCCATTAGCCAGTGAAACCACATTTTAGCTGGTTTCCTGCCAGCATCCATTTTGTCTGCCTGAGCACACTCCATGAGGTTTGCTGAGTGCAACAGAGTGCATCAAAAAATAATTAAACACTTTTTCCAGGGTGATGATGCAAGCAGTAATTAATTGCCTTTGCAGTCAGTAATGTTCATTAATGTGGCTGCCACAATAATCATGCTTTCTACCAAACTGTCTAATCTCTTCTTATCATGCTTCCTGAGGTTTCTCAGTTACCTTCTGTTTGTAGAGAACTGCAAACTCAACACCAACTGCTCCTTCTCATTTTCCTCTAAACAATAACACCCATTAGATCATGTTTGAGTTCTTGTGAATTTGTTAGTAGCGAAGAAGTTTGTAAGAACAAATGTCAGTGAAAGAGTCACACAGCTTATGGTATAAATGGCTTTAACATAATGGGCAATATCTTTTCATTCATTCAAATTGCAATTTTAGCTCTTCTCCTATTTTCTGTGTTATCTGAAGTTGGTTATAGTAATATTTTCGGTTTTCACAAGGGCACAGGTTGGATTTTGACAGTGGTAGGGACCTACAGAGGTGAATAAAGGATTAGTCAATTTGGCACAGGGGCAGATCTACAGGGGATCAAAGGGCAAGTGCCCCCTTACTTTAGAATCTTGCCCCCCTTCCTGCCCCTCCAACTTTTGTCCTTAAATTATACTTATATAAGCACATCATCTGTAAGTCCAAGTCCTCTCATAGCATTGAAATAAAAGATTAATTCACAAAAGCATAATAATTATAAATTTAATCTATGGGCCCTCTAAAACGCAGTTACAGCCCTGCATTAAACCGTGTCTGACCCCGCAGCGCTCCGCAGCTACTCACGGTGGTGTATCAGACATGTAGGAGATGGAGATGTCTGAGTGGAGCAACTGAGCCGCCCAACTTCCTGCAGGTGAAGTCATTTTCCACAGGTGACGTTTTACCTCAGAGTTAAAGTTAAATGAAATGTGTAACGAACAGAACAGAACATCTGCTGTCTCCATTAATCATGGGCCGATAGTGACTCACTTGCATGCAATTTGATAGAGCAGATTTCCCTATTAGATAGTTTTCATTCTTGTAAACAGGAGAGCGGATTATGAAGAACTTAGATATTTAGAAATGTTTGGGGAGTTTCTGTTTCAGGATCTGAAGCTTCAGTGACAGTTCAGTGTGATCAATATCAGTAATGAGGCTGATCAGTTAAACCAGATTACATCCTTACTGTGAGCAAAAAAAATAAATAACAGGCTTTAATAATAATAGATAGTCTAAATGGATCCATTATTTATTCCAGTTGGACCACATGGGATGTTTTTATTCTCTGTATAAATTATAGTACAGGCATTAGATGTTCCACAATAATATAACTTGTTTTCAGTAAAAACCTGCAGGTGTAAGGTCAGATATGTGAAGTCTTACTAATTTAGACCTTTCATTTAATCAGTGATTGTGATAAAAAACTAAATATGATGGAAATTGTATAAAAGAGAAACATGTTGAAAAGCCTTGGTTATACTCGCCCGGCATGTGTGTCAGGTCGACTACGCCGTAACCGCTACAGGCTTTACGTAGGGCCACCGAGGTTCGACGCGCATCTCTTCGGACCTGACGTGCATCCCTGCTATGCGAACGCACCACATGGAAGTACTCCCTTGTGATTGGTCATATTGTGATTACGTGTTTCCGGAACTGAAGCAAGCCATCGGAAAAACTATGCCCTGTGGAGTTTACCGGCCGATACCAGCCCTACTGCCACCTGCAGATCTGGAAAAGACACTGCAACACAACGCTTTTACCCTGCGCTCGAGTATAATCACACACTGCTGACCTGAAGCAGTAAAACCAAGCTTAGGTGTCACTATATATTTTTAGATAAATTGAATTACAGTGATGATCATCTGAGTAATGTAGTTGTCCTCAGTGTTGCAGAAGCTCCAGATTTAGATGTTTGTGAGATGTTCTGCTGCACAGCACCATAACTGTCATCTTCAGCTCTCCTAAAGGGAATGCTGAAATCTCTCCTGTACTTTAAGTTCTTTCTCTGAACTTATTCTGAGGAATCTTTTTAAATGTAGCATAAATATTGCACTGAGGACGATTAATAACTACGTTTACATGGACAAATATCTCCTCTATCCGACTGAAACACTGACACTGAAACAATCTGATCAGAGAATCCAGCTGACACGTTTACATGGACGATGGATAAAGTGATCTGATCAGTTGTGCGTTTATAAGATGGAAATATTTAATACGATCATAACAAAAAAGATGTGATCAAATATCTGCTTGAACCAGGCAAGATGCTCAAGAATTTACAACTCTTTAAGTTTCCAGCTTAAACATTGTATCCTCCACAGTTCAGTTCTATGGTGCTGACGTCATTTTTCAAGTATTTCCTGAAACTCGGCAAGTCATAAACCATGTAAGTCAAGCATGAGAAGAAAGAACATACAATACAGAAAGCATCAGAATGACTTTAGACATGGTTAATTTTTTCTGTTAAACAGACCGCAGGAAGGTTTAAACTTTCCCTCTTGATTGGATTGAAAATGTATTCTGATCGAGGCCAATCAGATAAACTGAGGCATTAACATGATGCATTTCATGCTGACTGAACATCCTAAAGGATCAACAGCGCTAAATGTAAAACCAAGAAGTACCATCCTGTCTAGGCTTATTGACAAAATGTACTTATAAGAAGATGAATTTGCAAACAAATTGATAAACCATTGTCACACAGTGCATCATCCTTATAATCATTTTGGAAAATTAAAATGTATATCTGATTGCTTTTACTCACTGGATGCATAGCATTTGTGATATTAGAGTGAATATTCATTTGTACATCATCATTATTCTCATTTTAAAGAAAAAACATGGTAACATTATTATGGTTATTTTTTTCATGGATCTCTACCTAACAAAATATCTTTTTAGTCTGTACAATATTATGTGAAGGTCAGATAAACTATTTAGTATGATATATTATGAGTTCAAATCCATTTTAATGAATTATGTAGACCTAGTCCCAACTCTGAGTACAAAAGCTGACCTACCTGTCCACCTTCCTCAGCATCTGCTCATCTCTCTGAACTTCCTGGCAGCTTTAATTCTGTCACCTGACAAACACATTGATGCATGCTAAGGAAGCAGACCCAGCGCTACGGGCGGGCAAAAATTGCCCACTGGGGCCCGCCCTTTCACGAATGACGCCCTCCCATCCAAGCTGAGTGGGTTACTCGCGGTAAAGTGATGCAGCATATAGTTATCCTCCTCAATACCTGAAGAAATTTCTGCTCATCATGCATTATCTGATTTTGACTTTTACTGTAAGGGGGTTCACAAACTGGAAGCATGCTTTACAAAAAGACAATGGACTAATCAGACACACTGAGTCTAAAGATCATATATGTAAGGATTAAACAACTCGGACCTGTGCATTACACAATTTTAATGCAAAACGCTGAGTAGAACACCACGACGTGCAGCGAAGTGCATTGAAACCGTGTATTGCACAGTCTGCGTTGTTTAATCGGCTTATACCATGGTTCCACACAGTAAACATTTTATGACAAATGTTTATTTCTATTTTACAAAACTTGAGCATATGTATGAAAATAATGCACGCCAGTTGGCATTAGAATCTCACTGACCATGGCATAATGTGTGAAAAACTTTGGAGAGAAAAACAGATGCGAATGGAGACCAGTCAGGAAATAACTAGCAAATGGGCATCAGCGTTTTTTGCTTTTGCGCTGTCTTTCGTCACTCTTCGGACACTTTTGATTAACTGAGCTTGGACTCCGTGTAGTCCGATTTGATTAGCCTAATGGTTGAGAATTTTTTTTTAAAGGGTTTTGCTGTTCATGAATGAAATATTCCTCTGCATCTTCAATATCATAATAAACTAAAAATCACATGGATCCAAATTTTCTTTTTTAAAATATATGTTTAAGAACTGTAGGCTAAAGCAAAATATTAGACCTTTTTATTAAAACACCTAATTTACCTTAATGCCACATATACAATGATTATAAGGGATTTCTTACCTCCTGCAAAACAAACGGGCAATGTTTATTTGATAAGCCGTGCCCGCCCCCAACAAATGCCCGACCTTTTTCTATCTCCTGGCGCCGGGACTCCAAGGAAGAATGTTTTTTGCTATTATCAATGACTCAATTTCAGCTGAGAAAATAATTTCTTTGAGACTTTAACTTTTACATTCCTCACTTTAAAGTAACTTCCGATGTTCAAATTTTTTACAATGGTTGTTGTGATTAAAGACACAACAATCATTAAAGCTGCTGTCTGAGCCTAGCCTTGTTAAGCCACTAGTTCTTTTTTCACAGAGTGAATGACAGCCGGGACAGCCAATCATGTCAGCAAGAAACAAAATAACAGAGCCAATAATATCAGTTAAAATGAGTTATAAGGCGGGACTTATAACAGTCATATGTTGCAGATAAAGTACATAGAAGACTAATCTCTCAGCTCTTTGTGAAATGGAAAATGGTACTGATTAGTCCAGATTTGCTGGACAGTGGTAGAGACATGTCCCTACTGTATGTTGAAGTTAGGGAGTTCAGAGGTAGGTTTGCATTCTTTTGTTTTTTTGTGATTGGTAAGTTGTTCTTTTTTTTCTGGTTATGGGGCTCTGTTTTTTGTGTTTGCCTCAGCTCTCCCTGACACTTTTGGCCCTTCTGATATATTAAAACTGTGATTCCAACATGCAGCAATAAATCAAAGGTAATTGTAAAATTGCCTCCTTGTGTCCTTTAGAGGTATGTCACTCCCTTTCCCCCTGGACCTGGCTTGGGGACATAACAGTCTGAAACACCAGTGATCAAGGGGTACTATCAACCAAGAGACACCATGAAGAGCAAAAAGGTCTCCAAAAACTCTATTAAATCCATTATCACCAAAGAGGAAGAATATGGCACCACAACAAACCTGCCTGGAGAGGACTTTCCACCAAAACTCAGACCAGGCAAAGAGGGCATTAATCAGACAGGGAACAAAGACCAAAGGAAATCCTGAGGGAGCTGAAAGCTCCACCGCAGAGACTCCTGGATCTGTCCATGTAAGCTGTATTCTGCACAGAGCTGGACTTTATGGTAGAGGGACCAGAAAAAAGACATTGATTACAGAAATATTCACCAAAATGCATGTGGGAGACTCCTGAAACATCTGGAAGAAGGTTTGCTGGTCATAGAATCCAGCATCCAGCAGAGCAGTCTGATTTCACGGCCCCAGCAGCTGGTCGTGCTGCATAAAGAAAGTTGGCACCTTGCCGGGGGCACGCCAAACCACACCTACCAGGAGATGATGGGAAGACAGGCTGGCTGGCCAAACACATCCACTTTTATAAGACGCACGGTGCCTCCCACTAATCAAGGTGGTTGTCAAGACTGGCAAAGTGCCCTGTAGTGGCCCCGAGAGACACAGCCTCCAGCCACATGATATTCACACTGTCTACCTTAATAGTTTTTGATACCTTAACACTGAATTGTATGAAAAAGGTGCACAGTTTTCTGTTCTGACAGGGTAGCACAGATCAACACATATATCTATAAACTCAGCCTGCTGTAGGATATTGAGACAAGGTGGCACATTTTGACAGAACACCAGTGCCTGTGGCACCACCCGGGGAGTTTTCCTCTTCCTCAGCCATCTCTATTCTGTCCTCCCTGCTCACTCTGCCACACCTTCCTTTAATAGGTACCTGACATCAGCTAATCCATTGGCAGGGGAGGCTTAAGTGTCACCTGCTGTCAGATAGCCCATTAGGCTACTCCCAATTCATAAAAAATAATCAAAACATGCAATTTAAAACCCACAGCAAACTGAATAGCATACAGTGCACATATACAGTCCAATATATAAACAACTACTCTAAACATGCTAATTACAATCCAGCCATGTTTCCACACCTGGACAGAGACATTACAGAGGCAGAGTGTAACCAATCCACCACTTTTTTTTATAATATATTTAATTATTAATATATTAATAGTTTGATTATTTGGAAAATTTTGTCAGCAGATTTGTTTGAATATACAATTCTTCATATTGCTCTTGGATTCAGATCTCTGACTTTGTTAGACAGACATTTCCGGATACCAAAGGACATGATTTTCTTCATATGGCTGCTCATTAATGACTCAGGAGGCCTGCTTAATTGGATGCAGGGTGATAGACAGCAATCATTCACTTTTCTTCACACGGTTGACCTTTGACAAATGAGATTTATGCGTGAATCAGTACATCGTGAAAATCCCTTTTCCCCGATCCATGCTCTTATCAGCAGTGATTGAAGCAAACACATCATCAGTGATGACGGGAACCTGTAAGCTTCTCTGGCAAAGATGCAAAGCCAGTCACACATCAGTGAAAACATCTCATCAAACATTTATGCTATCAGCTCCGCAGCAAATCCAATTGAAAGTGCCGAGCCCCGGGTATAATTACAACACATGATGATAAATAATCTGTACAGCAAAGTTAGAGGGATGTCGTCAGGTTTTATGATCATCCTAGCCAATGCAAGTGATGAGGTAATTAACAGCAGCATGAAAATTATGACACAATTTCCAAGTTAATACTAATTACCTGCTTCACCGAGGTGATTTTCAGCAGGCCCACATGTCTTTTGTTTGGTGCTGACAACCTACAACTGTTGACTCTGTCTGAGCTCAATGACATCATTTGAAGCAACATGTTGCAAAAAAAGATTTATTTTCAGTAAGATTTACTGAAATCAGGCCCAGAGAGCAGAACTTTAGTTTGATTTGGCTCTTCCGCTGATGGAGACATTTACAGCTACATTCAGATTAATGACCTGATCCTGAATAAGACGTATTATCATGGTGTTTACAAGAGTTTCAGAGAAAAAATATTCTTATCATATTCCTCTTCAAAAGAGTTATAAAAGTTATAGTCTGATTAATGACTCATGGCTGCATTAAATTCCCAGATAACATTATGAACCATGTCTTCAACTAAAGCTATTATTACATCCTTATTCCGGAATAACACAAAAGCATTACTTCAGTTTGACTGTCACCTCCAAAATGTGTCTTTTGTACAATGACTGTAAAAGATATGGACGAACCTTCCGTCACGTGAACCGTAGGTTTCGGAAGAGCTGAATTGAAGCTCGTTGGGCGGTTCCCACCGTCACCATCTTGGCAGCGTCACCAGTCTCCTGGAAAATATAAAAATGGGGGACAAGGTGGGGCTGAGAGGGGGACTGTGAGCGTGGGGTCGGATTATTGACACCCATCAAACTCTAGGCTGCCTTTAGCTACAAGCTAGCAAAGCTAACTAGGAGATAACGGAAGATAAGCAGCTCACTGAGGTAGGTGGGCTAAAGCTAAGGCGCGCTGTTAGCTGGCTGAAAACCGCAGTTGTGCTACCATCTGCCTCCTTGCTGCCTGATATATGGCACCTGTCAATCAAAAGGAAACACCCCTAAATATGAAGAATTTCAAGATTAGATAATATCTAAACAAATGAGTTATAACTCCCCCCACAGTTGTCACAAAGGTGAACTTGACCTATTAAACCTAAAATGTTTTTTTTAACCACTTTTTTGCATCGGAGGCTTGCCGCTTAGTTTTGTATCAATATGTATTGAGAATTTGTTGCAGATGTCTTGTTTTATGCCAATAGAAATCTGTGTGGAATCACATGTACCCTTTGAAATATGAAGTCAGAACAGAAAGTAATGATTTTTTTTTTATCAAGAAGCCAAGTTTATTTTCTTAACATGGCTGCCTTTTTTGCTTGAAAAATTATTGTCATCTATAGTTTGCTTTAAAAAAAAAAACACTTATATTTTCTTACATTGTTTATTTGTTATTCTTGGTCTAATGAATTATTAAAATGTGACAGATACTCATACTTCTCTGATGAATGATGTAAATCTGAATGTCAAGACAGACAAATCTTACCCAAGTTCCTGCCCATGCCATCCGATACTTGGCTGTGTTTTCTCTGACTTTTCCCAGTTCAAAGTTGGGGATTTCAGGTTTCCATTTGATACAGAACAAACCAGTGGGGCATGCATTCTAAAGATTTTGTCAATAAATGTGTCACAAATATGAGTGCACAACAAAATCTTTAGTAGGAGGTAAAAGTCAATCGGTGGTGAATAAGCATACACATAAAAGTTTAGGAAAATCAGCTTAATGAGGAAACTTAAGACTTTCCTATTAATACATTCATGTTGGTTTTGTCTCTATTACTGTACAACATATCTTTTTATTATAGTGCTTTTTATACTAAGTATTTAGGACTTAATAACAATCTTGAACCTACTGATATAATAAAACAATGTGTATCCTCCTTTATCATACTTGTTTTCCAAACTTTGAAGAAGTAAAAAAACAAAACAAGTCTATTCCTCAGGAGACTGCATTCTCTCTTTTTTTGTAGGCTATAGTCTCTGGGTGTCTGTAATTTTTGTATTTGTGGTTGATACTGGTCCGCTGTATGTTGTCTTCGATTTTAAAATGTGCTTTATTCCGTACTTATTTCATACTGTTATTGTTTATTTTAATGCATTATGTCTTCACTTTAAGGAATTTCCCCCTCATTATACTTGTATAATGACAATAAAGACTTTCAACTTTGAAATTGTAGCTGCTCCCACGTCATTATTTAACTGAGAAAAATAAAAAAACTCGGGTGTGTTTTGAGTCACATGTGCTTTGAATCCAATTAGTATATTTCCATATAGCTACTTCAGAATTCATCCAGCTGCTTCAGTCTGTTAGACTCAACCTGCTTTTTGTGTTTGCAACATCTGTGTTTGTAGTAATAACAAGCATAAAAACTGTGAGCCAGGAAACAGATGTGTCCATAGCCCAGTAACGTGTTATCAAAGTTCCTTTTCCTCCTCCAGCAGGCCTTCAGACTAATGGGGTAGAGAATCAAATTGTTGTGATGGACAGACAAACACAAAGCTGGACCTCTGTGAGTCCAGAGGTTGACAGGCGGTCTTCCTGCATCATTAACCCACTTTGTTGTGAGAACCTGCTGCCATTGTGAGCTAGTGTTTTTGGCAAGCTGCATTATCAGTAGTGATGGGGAGACTGATTGCAGCTGCACGGGTGGGGGGTATTTCCACAGCCCATCTATCACAGCCTTAGATAAACAGATGGATGACTGTCGGCTGTAAAGGCGAATCACGCTGGCTCCTCTGGTCTCCATTAAAACAAAGGATTTAGTGGATGAGGCATACTGCAGGCTTTAATAGTTTTACTTCAAGAAGTATCTGGTGACAAGGGTTTAACAAATGTTGCTCTGGAGATTTTCAAACTTTTCTTTACTGTTTTGTAGTTTTCAAAAGTGTATCATAGGTTTTATAAGTAGGCTATATGATATTTTTTTGATAATTGGTGATGTAATAAAGCAATTAAAAAAAAACAGTTGTATTAGAATCAGGATTAAAATTAGGTTGGATTTTACTCAAAGACTCAAAAATGGAGGCATCCGCAATTCCTCAAAAATAATGCTAAATACGTCAGTCAAAACAAAAATTATTCTTAAAAGAGAGATTGGGAACAACTAAATTTGAAGAAGTCAGTAAAATTAACCAATGATGTATCTATACCTTTATGAGATCTTTTCAGCTCAAAAAGAGCTTTTATCCACTTCATCTTTTTCAGATCTTCCCTTTTGAATGGTAGTGAATGGATCAACATATTCAGGTGTTTCTGAATAAATGATCACTTAATTCTGCTTTTTTTCAGACTTAATAATCTAGTTAATTTCTACTAATCTGTTTTTGTTTTATTTTTCTTACTTTCCTTTATATCTGCATATGTTACTTTATCATTAGAGTACACTTTGTTTCCATGTTCAAAATAAAAAAACAAGAAACCAAAAAAAAAAGAAAAACACTGTAAATACTCTGTAGAAGCACCAAAATGTGAAATCAAGACTTTTCTAAAGAAGGCAAAAATTCCCTCAAGCAAGCATTTAAAAAATTTTCCATCAAGATTTTTTAATTATTATCAAGAAAAACTGATAAAAGTTTGACATATAGAGTTGACTTTTAGTCCTTTATGTGGGCTGCTGCGCCTTTTACTCTGAAGTCATCAGACGGCTTCATAAGCTCCAGTCAAGGTCAAGGTCACTCTCTGGTGGTATCAACATTTTTCCATTTTATATTTGCTGAGTAGTACTCATAATTGGGTGATTATAGAGGTTAGTGGAGTAGTCACTTTCTGGTATTTCCAAATAAAATAAGCTGTATAATGTATAAGTGATGTTTGAACTTTCAAATATTTTGAAAAAATATTTAAACCTAGAGTGTAAGTAAATTTTTGTAAATGTTAATTTTTTGGTGAGGTCAAAAGAAATCAAGGACATAAAAGCTAGAAATTTAATCTAATAATTAATCCCAGTATTACAGTTTTTTTTCCAATTGCTAGCACACTAAAATGACATGAATAGCACAATTATTTAAACTGACACAGAGAGCAAAACCTCTGCTCAAGTCTCCAAAACTCTAAACACATTTTCTGCTTTACACACATTTTGCAATTTGCAATTCAAAATGCAATTCAAAAAAACCTCAAGAGCCTCAAAAACTGCTATCAAATTAAAGCTTTGAGACTTTGAGTACACAATTGTCCAGAACAGAGTGGATCTACTTACCTACAAGTATAAGCCAGCAGTCTTGTCAGAGCCAGAGAAACTGGGTGCACAACCTTATAGAGAAGGAGCATATGGAACACACACATCACTAGGAATGTTATCCAAGCCAATATGGTGTTACTGGTTGCTAACTAGTTGCTGTTGTTCCTATGTGAACTAAATTAGGCTAATCATCACTCCATGAAACTACATTTCTATGCAACAAAAACAAAACCTTTTTATTGAGCACAGTGAAAAACCCTGTTTAGCCTCTTCCAATTAACACCTGAATGAAAAGACAGTTGACCTTAAATAACCCCAGGCCACCATCCGCCACAGCCTAACACACACACAAAAAAGAAACACAACCCCCTAGTGGCTGGAGGGAAACTTAAAAAGATAAGTTTTCATCTGATCCATCATTTCTCGTCTGTTCTTTCAATTTTTTTTCTCCATCAAACACAAAGTAGGATAAATGCTTATTCATCACCGTGATGGAGCAGAGATTTATATTTCATATATATTGAAGTGCAATATTGGAAATATTTAACGTGTCTACACTGATTCCTGCTAATTCACTGTGTGGCTTTAGTGGTTTTAAGAAGTTGCGCGGTTGATATTCACATATAAAGAAGCGCAAAGATTAGTGGGCCTGGTCTGGGCCAAATTGCCACGGCAGATTATTTGTTCCAGTCCAACCCTGGTTCCAAGAATTTTCATAATAAATGTCACTCCGCAATCAGCATGAATCAGAATCACAGAGTTGGAAAATCATGTAGTGCTACTTTAATGTTCACAACTAAGGAAAAAGCAATGGAAACACTCCTTATGCATTCAAATCTGAAGCAAAATCAGTCCAGAGGTTATCATGTGGAATAACGAACATCTAATCAGGGTCACTGACGTCATTGAAATGGCCAAAATCAATATGGTTTCACTGAGCAAAATCAGGAAAGCTGTTTTCTGAGTGAAAGAAATATTTCTTTCTACACTTGAAGAGACATGGATGTCATAATGTAATCCTTTATTCATGTACAACTTGACTGTTTTCTGAATTACTTTTGTTTTGTTTTGTTAAAGGAAAATGTTTTTCTTTTTTTTCTCCTTTTTTCTGTCACAAATCTGCAGTGAATTATTGATAATCATAATAAAAGATTCAGATAATTTGAGAAAAGCTTTATATAGTAGGAATGAGGGTAGCTGTGATCTCCTGGTCCTCAGGCGGCTCTACATCGACAGACACAGTTCTGAAACGGTGGCAGCAGCTCAGGAACAATCTGTGAACACTGTCATGGAACACAGTCTGTTGCTCCATCTACAAATACAAGTTAGAGATCCACCAAGGAGGGATACAAATAAATAAATAAATAGATAAGAAAGAAAGGAAATTGTGCTCTCTATTCACTATGTTCAATCTGTTATACTGAAATTTGACTAAAATGAAAGGGTTTTTAATATTATTTAATGCAAAACTGCTCCATAATTGAAAATAATTGCATTGCATTCAACTTCAAGAATAACTTCTAAATATTCTTCACTACGTTTGGTGTCCTTGGAGTGGAAAGAGACCTGATTTGTACAAGTCTCTCCTTCTGTCACTAAACAGTAAAAACTATCTAGCCACTCGGCTACGAGCCAGCAAAGCTTTGGCTAAGAAGCAGGAATACAGTCTGGAGATGAAGTTTCATGAAAGATGTTTAAAAGTGTTTAAAACTATCAGGCAGCCAGGACAGTTTGATGTGTGCTTAGCTGGCCTGTGATAGGCTGGATGTGGCCTGTGATGGGGAACATAAACATGATGATTTAAACAGCAAAAACTAATTTATAATTAGTATAAATATAGTATACTAATATTGGTATATTAGTATACTAATTTAGTGAGCAACACTGTGTCTGATGTTAAATGTGGATTATTAGCCTGATCGATCAGTTTTAGAAATGTGTTGCTCCCAAAAAGAGTTCCAAAAAGATTGTTTTCATTCATTCACACAGCTTCAGCACTTCATCTGGAGACATAATAATGATACGATGGAACTGTGATCATCTTCATCTATGTGCTTTCTCTAAGAAACCTATGATTTCTGTTTTAAAATGTTCTCCCTTTAGACTGCTCATCCAACACCTATGCACACTGACCCAGCCCAACATGTTCCTGTATCTGATTGTTACAGTGGCCATGATCATTTTGGCCTGTAGATTGAAGGCGAGAGCTTGTCTTTTGGTTGAATGCTAGTAAAACAAGATGAAGGACAGCCTGATGAAGTGGAACAATAATAAGCACAGTGTTTATTTAAAACAACTGGCCCTGGAAGTTCAGCTCGAGAGCTAACTCTATGTGCTTACACTGTGTAGGCATGCAGGGATGACTCATGATGACTCACGTTAGGACGGACAACAGAAATGCACATTGGAGAAAAAAAACTTCTTACCAGGCTGTATAGCAAACATAAAACATTTCACCCTGCTCGTTTCATCTAAACCTCGGGAGCCTTTCTGACCTTTCGCCATTTTCCACGGAAAATATTTTGTCTTTCATTAAAACTGAATATCTCCTCTCTCAATTGTGAGATTCATCTCTAAAAACCTGGTGAAAGTGAAAGATAATGAAAATGATTTGGAAAATGGGCATGAACACGCTAACCCTTACCACTTAGCATTCTAGAAAGATCCAGCGGCAACCTGCAAGTCAATCTGTCATTAAATCACCAGCGGCACATTCTCTGCTGCACGCAATGTGAGGACATCAATAAGCCATCTCCAGCAGCATTGGGTTAGACTGCAGAATTGATCATTGTTATCCTGATGGCCATGTGCCAATGGCACTAAAAGACTGCATCTGTGAAAGTTGTTGTCAGATAAGGAGGATCTGCGGTGTCTGTTCCCCCACACTGTTGCAGATGTATGTGGCTTAATGTGCTCATGTTCATTCTGAAAAAAACCCTGATCCCATGTCTGATTCTATGATCGCCTCCACAACTCTCAGCAGTTCTTCTCATGATCAATTGTACTAAACACATTCCACGAAACACAGTAATTAGAGCACATATGAAGGGATGTTTAACAAAAACATATGTTGACAGATTTGGTGGCTACACAGAAAAAGTCTCACTAACATGGAGATTATAAAGCTGCAAATAAACATGACTGATTCTTTCTCTTTCTTTATTAAACCTGCAACAACAGCTCAAAATCTGTTCATTTACTTCTATTTGGGTTTTGCCAACAAGTTTCAAACACATTACTAACACATTTTGCATTGATACTGGGATGAATTAAAACAGATTGACTATAAACCCCAAAATAATAGGTACTGTCACACTAAACATTAGTTAGAAAAATAACTATTAACTAAAGAAAAAAGGAAGAAAAATAAGGACAAATAACCCTTATAAGGACTACTTTGGTTATTGCATTGGGCAGAAATGACCTCCTGTATTGGTTCAGAATGCAGCAGAGCTGAAGGAGCCTCTGACTGAAGAACTCACTGTGTTGTGTAGTGATCATGCTGTGTTGTTTGTTATGATTAGCAGTTGGTGCATCATTCTTCTTTCCACAATCAGGTGTGGCAACTCCAGAACGGCACACAGTATATGCCAGTAAAGGCATGCACTGTCCAGGTTAAAATCTTTGTTTGTTTGAACAAAGTCAGTGTTTGTGTTGTCTTCTGCTGTTTAGTTTATACAAATAGAATAATTAAACTACAGTAATGTTTTGTCAGAATTTTTAAAACAACTTGTGGTCATTTACAAAGCATTTATTTCAAAATAAATCACAAGATATTGCAGATCCTGTCGGAACATTATAATTTCCCTTAGGGGAAAATGAAACTATTCCTAATTCATTCAAGAACAATTCAGTCCAAATGGATTCAATTCTATTGCTGGTCTCCCTAAAACCATCAGTGCAGTGTCGTCCCAGACATGTAGATTAAAGGACCTTCGCTAGATCAGTACACTAAACTGCAACAATATCCATAAATGTCCAAGTCACCGGGGACTCCCACATCCACCTGCTGAATGTGGCATTTAATAATTCACTAGGCAAGGCAAGGCAAGTTTATTTGTGTGGCACATTTTCAGGTTCAAGACAATTCAAAGTGCTTTACAAACTGTAGACGGTTTAGTATTGTATGTAATGAAAATTTATTCTATGGTGTAATTCTTCCCCCTTTATCCATGACACCATGAGGATATTCATCATGATGCATTCATGGGACCGGACTGTAGGCAGATGTCCAAGTTCAGGAGAAATTAATGACCCGTTTGTCCATAAAGCTGCTTTGAATTATTTGAATCTCACTTTCTGATTATTTAAAGTTATCACTTTAAAAAAAAGAACGATTAGGTTTCAGTCAACATCTTCATTATTCATTTCATGATTTTTTTTGTTATCATTCATTCTTTTGCAATTTTGTTTATTTTTCCTTGTCTGTCTGATGGCTGTAGCCTGCAACTTTCATGACCCTTTTACGGCAAAGTAGGACCAGCTGGTACAGGCTTTTAACTTAAAACAGATTGGTATTCACCAATATAAGACAAACGATACAAAAAACTTTGCGGTCTACGACCACGTTCTTGAATCTGACGGAGGGTTTTCAGAATAAGCTTCCTCAGTACGCTTTAAGAACTGATTTAAGAGAATTTGTATGAATGTGGCCGAATGTTTATATGATGCTTCTGCCAGCTCTATACTCATGTTGGATGCTCTCCATCATGGAGCAAGAAGATTTATAACAGGACGTGAAGCCCTCATTCATCACTGCACTTCATACTCTCTGGTTAATCGGTCATCATTATCCACACACAGACTTCTACATTGGTACAACTTTATTTACAAATCCATCCACGGATTGCTGCCAACATATTTATCCTCTTACATGTCAGACAGACTGTCCAGTCATAGCCTGCATTTCTAGACCTTCATTACCCTCAGTCGTCCCTCTGTACGAACAGAGCTTACTCTTCCCCTGCAGGATCCCAGGCTCTGTGGTTTGATCCCATTAGGGAATATTAAACTTTTAAGCACACTGGGAGAAAAACAACATTTTAGTCTTCTTTCTGTTTTTAGTAACTTTAAAATCCATCATTTCTAGCAGTTTTATAGGAATATTATTTATCTGTAGAGTATTTCTTGCTTGTAGCTACTTGTGTTGTGTGTATTTATGGAGAGGTCACTCCTGAACATGAGACTTCATGTCTCAGTGAGTTGAACCTGTATAAATAAAGGTAAAGTTTTAAAAAATTCAGTGTGAAAACACAATCCTGAAGTAAAAAAATTGGGCTCTGTTCATAATAAAAACAGTCTCAGAACAAGCTCAGAACTGCAATAAGCTGTTCTGAATGTACAATTGTCTCCTTTTGATTGTTGACAAGGTGGTTGTTTCCACAACAATTCATGAAAACTGTAAACCAGTTCTCTGTACTCAGCTTCTTTTCCATCACTGATACAACCCACAATTGCAGAGTAATCAGAGTATTTCTGCAGATGACAGCACTCAGAGTTGGATTGGAAGTCTGAGGTGAACAGTGTGAAGAGGAATGAAAATCAAACATCTCTTCTGGAGGTTAGAATGAAATCCAAATTATTTATTTATTTCAGAGAGAAAATTGAAGTTGTAGAGGTTTTTTTTTTCTTCTTTTGAAGGAAATAATAAGAATTAATTGACAGTCAAAGTCTTGTTCTGGAGGGTGATGGCTGCTGGCAGGAACAATCTCCTGTACCTTTCTGTCTGGCAGTGAACTGGTCGAATTGTCTGACTGAAGACACTTTGTTGTTTCCTCTCTGTATTGTGTAGAGGATGTGAAGATTTGTCCACAATGTTCAGTATTCTTCTCTGGACAATCAACAACAACAGCTCCAGACCAGTCCCCAGAACAGAACCAGAAGTCCCTGGCTCTGATGCTGCTGCCCCAACGGATGCTGCAAAGCTGACTGCACTCCTATAGAAGATACGCAACATTTTGGTGAAGACAATGAATGATTTCAGATTCTTTAAGAAGTTGAGCCTACTCTGTCCTTTTTTGTAGACTCTGTGTTGCATTTCCAGTCTAGTCTGTTGTCTAGCTAAACTCCAAAGTACTTGTATTCCTCCGCTACATCCACCATTTCTCCCAGGATGTAAACAGTGTTTTGTTTACTTCTGTTTCTCCACAGTCATCTCTTTTGTTGTGTTTGTATTCAAGTAGAGGTGTTTGTTTCCGCACCATCTCACAAACTGACTGACCACTTCTCTCTGCTCAGCTTCTTGTCCATCACTTTTAATGTGGTCTGTTCGTTGGGTCATCATAAATCCAGGTGGATGTGGAGGTATCCATCTGGGATTTCTAGAGCTTCTCACTTAACAGTGCAGACTGAAATAAAGCGACGCCTACGAGCTAGTTCAGGCAGACACGTTGATCTGCTCTGCTGTCCCATGTGATCTGCCTCAAACATTCCTGCTACATATGAAACACACCCATCCAATCTGGGTGGTCTGTTTCAGCTGCACACTTCCTCCCTTGCTGTTTGCTTCATGCTTGCTGCTACTACTGCTGCTGCTGCCATGATCACTGCGTTGGCTTCCTGGCTTCCTCCAGACGTCACTTAAAAAGAAAGATGCCTTCTCCCTTGCACCACTTCTAGCATGTCTTGAAGACATCAAAGCCTGGTTGGCTCTCAACTTTTTACATCTCAATGAGAAAAAAAAACTGAGGTAAAGGTGTTTGGTCTCAGTGGTTTTTGTGAAATTTTTTAAATTGTTTTATTGTTTTTAAATTGTTTTAAAAACAATCAAGCAATTGTTTTATTATTTATTTTCACTGTTAATTGTTTCATTTCCTTGTGTTGCTGTGTTTATTTTGTACAGCACTTTGTTTCAGCTGAGGTTGTTTTAAAGTGCTTTATAAATAAACTTGAGTTGAATTGAGTTGAGTTGGGTTGAGTTACCATTGGACCTTGGGGACTGTAGTTCTGGTGCCGACTGTGAGCTTTAGGTTTGTAAATAGTTTATTCTCCTAAAAGCCAAGGTGCTTAAGGAGAAGGGCCACACAGTGGCTGGTGCCATTGCCCGCACATAGATCTCATTTCACATCAGGCTCTGATTGCTTGCTGCTTTGGGGGGTAAGAGAGAAAATATTGGTCAGCATTCCCTCCAAGATTTAACTGATTAGATAGCATGCATGTGCAAGGAGAAGGAAACGAAGCATTAACCACCAAACTACAATACTCGATAAAGCTTTTATCCATCAACTCATGAGTTGTCTGACTGACTTGTTAAGACACTTGAGAAATCAAAGAAAATGATCCTGCCGGTGCTCTCTGATTTGTCCAGATGAGACTGGGCTGTTTGACTGGCTCTCTGGCTCCTCCATGCACAGCCACATATTGATCTGAGTGTATGTGTGCGTATATGTACGTGTATGTGTACATTCTATTGTATCAAAAGTGCTTCAAAAATAAAGTTTTATTGACTGATTCTGACTGGCTGATGTTGAAAAGGTGCTGAAGAATACAAGGAGAGTATCTGGAAAAAGGCAGAGTACACAAAAAACCCAAATGAAATGAAATTAAATGAAATGAAATTAAATGAAAATTAATGAAATGAAAAATACTTTATTTATCCCTTTTAGAGGGAAATTATTGTTGTAGCAGAGTTTTTTTTTGTGTTTTTTTTTTTCAAATAATAAAAATGATGAAACAAACAATTAAATTAAAGTCGAAGATAGGGCCTTGTTCCGGAGGGTGATGGCTGCTGGCAGGAATGA
>JBBBVU010000019.1:24034620-24051379 GCA_037177055.1 Atherinosoma microstoma
ACAACTACATTAACAAACCGGAAGAGGTAGGTACCGCAGTGGGCAACATGAAACACCTCTGATTGGATGACGGTGCCGTTCGTCTTATGAACCAGCTGGGGCAGCTGTATTGTCTGTTCCATATGCTTTGCGGTAATATTGGCTGGGTGGATTGTTTTATTTGGTTGTTATGGCGATGTGGACTGGAGCACGGGTCACATAGATGTTAGTGACAGGTTGACACTGTCAAAATAGATTGTCAGTCAAAGGAGTAGCTGTTGACTGCTAATGCAATTTAATACGCTACTTTACAGTAAATGATATCTTCAACATGTTTTACAAGTTTAACACTTCATCCTGCCCATTTCATTACGCCTGAGAAATACTAATAAACAGAAAATACATCACATCTGTGTGCGTTATTTACGGATTAAACAACAAGGACCTGTGCATTAGGCCTATACTTACAACAAATGTGGGTTTTTTTGTTAGTTTTTTTGCAAAACTTGCTGGATATGCTTAAGTATAGGAACTTGTTTTGTTTTTTTTATGTTACTGATCCTGCTGATTTGAAAAAATCCAAAATTTTCAGACCTTTTCCCTTCTCAACTGTTTTCCCTTTTTAATCTTTTTATTCAGAGTTCATTTTGCCACCACATTTCTCTAAACCAAAGCATCAAGATATTGCAGATGGTACCTCAGCATTATAATTTCCCTCAAGGGAAAATGTCCAAGTCATCTGTGACTTCCAGTACACAAGCTAAATCCAGTGTCCTGCCTCCCAGTAGGAGCACATAACTCCCTTGTCTCATAGAGCGGCTCTGTGGGCATGTGTCTCCAGCAAGGAGCAGCTAGTAATGGATGGCTCATTGGCATATATCTTTTAATAATTAAAATGTACAAAAATAGTGTTTTTTATTATTATAAATTTTGCTAGATGGAGGTTATACCCACTCACCATTCAGACTCACCTGGAGATTTTATTTCATGAGATCCACTCGCTCCGTCAGCACACCACATCTTAAAGGATGCTGGATGTGTTTAGACACAGCAGGGGGTGATTTGCCTTACAAACTGTAGAAGGTTCTGTATGTAAAGAGAGATGAGAATGTATTATGCAGTGTAGCACTCCCCCTTTAGCCACTACACCACAATGATGGTCGCCCTGATGCAGTCATGGGACCAGACTGCAGGCTGATATCCAAGTTTGGAAATAATTCATTGCTCATTTTTGCATAAATCTGCTTTTCTGGGGTTTGGATCTCACTATGAGGTTATTTATAACCAAGTTTCCACTTTAAAAATGAGGACACAGGTTTCAGTGCACATTTTTAGAATAATTTATTTTCATCAGTTCTTATGGAATTATGTTTGTTATTTTTTCTTGTCTCTGTCTCACCTTTCTGTGTCTGTCTGCGCACGGCCTGTCAAGTCTTATGACCCTTTATGAGCATTTTTGGGTGTTTATCTGCAAATTAGGGCCACATAATTAGCTGACACATCCTTTCAACTAAGGAAGACATTGGCATTCATCAATCCAAGAGGAAAGGTACTAACTACTTTGCAGTCTAAAAACCTGTTGATGAATCTGACTGAGACTGAAATTGAAACTTAAGAACAAATTTAAGAAGATACGTAAAAAAATATTAGTGAATTAGGCCCCATTGATATTCAAACTGGAGCAGAAGTGCTTGTTGCAGAAGACAACATTCATTACAGTGGGAGAAAAGTTGACTGTAAACACCAAATGCATAAAATATCCAGTGTTTTCTCACATGCAGCAGACACGAACTGGTAATTAAATTGCCTGGAAAAGAGTTGTGGAAATGTAGCTAGCTGGCCAACCATCTGATAAAAATGACTTTCTATCTAAAGATATTAAGCCATGTGAAGATACTGCAACTATTTGAGGAGTAAAAATGTAGGCTGCAACATGGTAGAAGTTCTTAATCCATACAGATATTTTAAGAATAACCTAAAGCAGGATGAGACAGTGGGAGGCCTTCATACAGGTAACATCACTCCAGTTGATGTTTAATAAAGCTTCCAGACAGACTGTTGATCCCTCTGGACTCCACCTCTGTGCACCTGAAGCTTCAATCCAAGTATAATCAGAGGTAGATTTGATGTCAGCATTTAATCATGTAAGCTTGCATCAGCATCTTCAGGTGATGAAATAAGGCTCCTGCCATTGCACCGGTGGGTTTTAATTTTAATGTTACGATGTATTCAGCCATGTATAATCTGTTTTTAAGTTATCTTGAAATGTTTGATATTGTTGGCTGGTGGGAAGGCATAGAGGTCTGCATTAATAAGAGAGGTTGGGGGTATATGTCTAACCAAAAGCCTCTCATAGCGCTGAAGTAAAAGATGGATTCACAAAAAAAAATAAAAAATAGGTAAAAAAAATAATTTGAGGCCAATCAAAAAGTTAGCTCATTAAGAAATTATGCAGATGGACTTCATTCTGTACTTTGACAATTCAAAGGGTTCAAATGAATATTGAAATTAAAGAAAGAAAATGATACAGCCACTATAGTTTTCTATATGACAGACTCATTAGTTCTTTTCCCCCACATTTATTTGAAGTGTTTCAGCAGAGAGCTTCACAACCAACTCCTTTTGATGTAAAAGCCTGAGCTCTTACTCCATCAAAACCCATACTGGGAGAGGTATAGCCTCATTAACTTCAACTAAAAATAGGAAGGAGGGAAAATACTTATTTTTTTCAGATTTATGTTGGATAAGAAACTCCTTTAATCAACAAAGGCTCATAAAAACCATGAACAACATAAGGTAATTAGGTCAGTCTTGGTGAAGAGTGAAGCAAGCTGAAGGACATTTGGAAGTTGGTGCCTTAAAAAAAAAAAAAATAATAAATAAATATCTTGAGCTTTGGCAGAGAAACCACCCCCTTGTACCCTCAACAAAAATCAGCAATGGCACCCATCTAATTTGCTAAAAAGACATTTGTTCATTTAACATGCACATATTGTGTTTGTTTTCAAATAATTTCTTTTTGGTTTTACATAAAAAGTTTGATTAACTAGATCAGCCTTTTTCAGTCCATTGAAGGATAATTACTTTAAACCAACAACTCGTGTAGTGATGGGATGTTCTGTGCCGAGGCTTATGCATGTGTGATGGGCAGTGTTTCAGCTCAACTGGTCGAGAGGCCACCATCTGATGCAACAGACCCAGGTTTGAATCCTGGGCTTGGGCCCTTTGTTGCACAACTTTCCCTTCTCTCTCTGACCCCCTTTGCTTTTAAGTGACTGTGAGAAAAAGACCACCTGAACTGAAAACTGAAATTAAAAAAAGTGTGTCAAGTCATCCATGAAGTATTTCTGCTATATGTGTATCAATGCTTGTGTAATTTCAGATACAGGGGTTGATTTCAGTTAGACTTTTAACTGGTGCATGGGATGAATTCTAACTAGACTATTAAATAAAACACTTGGATGCAATGGAAAGACAATAAATTGATGTGATGTAATCTGAATTTAACCAACAAATGTCAAGTGTGTTCATTTTACGTAATCAAGAATAGGTCATTCCCGTACAGAAAAAACACCTGTGACCACACATCCCACATGTGAACCCCATGTAAAAAACATATAAACCCCATGTGAACCACATGTACATCAGGTGTCGACCATGTGTGATTCACATGCGAAACACATATGACAAACATGTGAACTATATATGAAACACATGTGCTTCACAAATTCTTCACAGGTGGACCACATGAAAATGTTCCAAAGCCACATGTCTGCACATTTGTAGCACATGTGTTTTTTCTGTAGGGGTTGGACTTCATTTAATGGTGTGGAAATGTGTGCCATGATCAAACTGGGTCAATCCAAAAGATCTTTTTTTTGAGCTCTCCTTTTTTATTTTCTTTTGAGGAAATGTAAGTTCTGTAATACATTAAACTCTCTGCACACAATGGAAGTCATGCAGCTGCTGACCTGTGGACTTCTGTCTTTAAAGAACATCTTCAGTAAAGCAGATAAAACCTGGCAGAAGTAAAAAGGGAAAAGGGGCAAAGAAAAAAGACACCTGAAGAGATAAACAAGGATAGAAGTGTTATAGAGATGGGCAGTGGAGAGGGCAAGATGGGAAGAAGGATACGATTGTGAGTTTCACTGTAGTCCCCAGGAAACTAAGAATGGTCCATCAGGAAGATGTGTGTTCCTGGAGCTGGAGTTATGAAAGGGAATATTTTTATATTATATTATTTATATTAATTTCACTGTGTTGTATGTTTTTTTATCAGATTTTTTGGCTAAATATGTATTCCTATAACTGAGTCTATAGTTTGGAAAAATCTGATGACTTCTTTATGTTCAAAGAATCAAAGTATTTTAGAGTTTCAAGTGAAACTGCACAATTGAGTGCAGGTGACTTTTTCTATTGAGGAATCCAATCCAGAGCCTCTGTGACTTGTTCACTTTGACTGATTCCCAAAAGAAGAATAAGTGACAATGCACCCCTTTCCTTGATGTCTAAAGACCCACCTTCTTTGCTTTTATCCTTGATATCTTTCTTTTCAGTAATAGCTTTTCAGTAAGCACTTTAATGACCTTATCTACACACTTAATGGGTGGCTAAATAAATGTCACTCTCACTAATGGCACTGACTCGTCTGTAGCTGCAGCGGTGTGCTGGTTCCTCTGACAAAGCTGCTCGGTCACACTGAGTCATATATCCAGCTGCAGTCTGACTGTTGCTGCATTGTTTGAAAAACAAGAGACGTGTGAATTGTTGCGGATGTAATTCACCTTCTTAGCCGTTGTTTTCCTTGTGAGCTGTTGTGACTAATTCCTCCAATCTAGTTCTGCTGCGCACATGAATTTTTACTGTGCCCTGCACATTGACTTGAAGGTGTTTCAATTATTTACAACTACTCTGTCAGATAGAATCACTTTAGGCCTCCATTTTAGTCTCAGTTTTTGTGGATATAGTTCACTTATTAGTAACATTTGATATCCTTTCCATTTTTTAAGATGAGTCATACTTGAAAAAGCTAGTTTGCAGGTCCAGGTGAATGGATCAGGCTGTTGTGAAACTCACTGTGCAGTGAACATTTCTCCTCTCTCTTTCTCTCTGCTTTTATACAGTGTTTGTATGTTATTGACTTTGTGTTTCTCTCCTGTAGTTTGTGTTTATTTGTTTTCTTGCTGTACCTCCATGTTGGTATGTGTGTCTCCAACCTGCAAATATATCTTAGTGTTTTCTGTCCTTCTTTTGCTATCCTTCTCTCTCTTAATGTTCCTTCACCCTGAGCTGTTTGAGATTAATCTTTGGCCTTCCTGAATTATATAACTGAAAAACTCCCCTCTTAATTCCCCCTCCCCTTGTGGTAGGTCATCTTTAAGCTCAGGTCCTCTGTCTGCAAGTTAAAGGCGTTTTGTGAAGTATCTTTGCAGTAGCCATTCCTAGGTCTGAGCTCCATGATGGTTGATCTGTTGGAGACACTCTTCCCGGCTTGGAGGTCATGGCCTTGAGTGCACCCATTACTCCTTACACCACTGTTGCCTTCACTCCCCACCTCTTCTCTACCTCTTCCTTCATCTCTCGGTACTATATGAGTTTATCAAATTCCTTGCTCTTGATGTTGTCATTTGGGATCTCTACATCTGTCAAGAACACTGCCTTGTGGTTCATCGACCACCATGATGTCCATTTGGTTCACCATCACCCGTTTATCAGTCTGGAAGTCCCAGGGGATCTTGCTCTGACATTCTCCACTACCTTTGAAAATAACTCCCATTCTAGTTTTGGGACTTGCAAAACACACTCTATTACTCAACTAGGTTATGATGCTCCATGTACAGTATGCTGTACCTGCCTACATATTACACTGTGATACTAACTGCTGGACTGTCTCAGAGGCCTCTTTGCACAACCTGCCCCTGTGGTCCTGTCTGCTGTGGGGGATCCCAGCCTTTATTGCTCTTGTACCAGTTCTTGTGCAACCATGATTATTGGCTCTGTGCTGTCTTTCAGACCAGCCTTCTCTAGACACTGACTGGACTTCTTAATTTAACCCATTTCTTCAATTTGTTGGTGGAGCACACTGTGTAGAGACTACTATTTAATTTATGTTTCTGCTCTTGCTCTTTGTGGTTTTTACTGCCTGAGGTATTCTTTTAAAAGTTCCCTGCAAGGGTCCATTGTTCTAGGGTCCTTCCTCTACTGGTGACCTTTCCACGATGTACCTCCCTTTACTGGTAATCTGTCCAGGATGTACCCTCCCTCTCGCCTAGTAACAGTTGGGATAGGCTCCCCCTGTAACCCTGCATTGCAATAAGTGGGCATAGACGATGGATGGATGGATGGATGGATGGATGGATGGATGGATGGATGGATGGATGGATGGATGGATGGATGGATGGATGGAAATTTAATTGGATTGAATTGAATTGCAGTCTTCATTGCATGAGACTGCATACAACAGGTTCAATTTTTTAAAGGGTGTGGAGTCAGTCACTTAGGATGAACCCATTTCTGTCTTATGGTGTGGTTGGGTTTGAATAACACAGGTATTTGGTGTTTCTTATAAATCCACATAAAAGAAGTCAACACCTTCCATAAATTTCCTTTTTCCTCTCACCCTTTCTCCATGTGTCATTGTTGTTCCTGGGTCCTTTAGCAGTTTTAACAAAGGTCCAATCAGGGTAGCCGCAATCCTTAAGTGCTGCCTGCAGGTGTTTATTTTCCTTCTACTGGGGTTTACATTTGTGAGGAAGTTGTCTGTCCAGTACTGAAAGACTCTGATGATTCCCAGCTTGTGTTCCAGGGGATGGTGGGAATGGAGAAAAATGGAGGTACTCATCTGTGTGTGTAAGTTTCCTGTAGACCCCGATCTGAAGGGCCCTGTCCACCATTATGTAGACAGCACTGTCCAGAAATGGTAAACTGTTGTTTGCGTCTTTTGTTGTGAACTTGGTGTTGTGAAAGGTGAAAGCCTGCACTTTAGCTTTAATTTTGACATCCACTTATTGCTTGTCAGCAGCAATAATTTGAAGCAATCATTTTTTGTGTCATGTAAACAGCTTCTCACATTGTTGTTTGAGTTAATTGATAATTACTGGAAATAGTTTATATATTCCTGTTATTTTTCACCATGCTAACTAAGGCCTGTTTTGTTTTTTGCAGATTTCTCTGAACTTTGCACTGTCTGACCTTCGGCTGAACTTGCTGCAAAGTTAAGTTCAGCTCCTCCCATACTGAGGGGCAGTAACAATTACTTATGTAAGATTATTAAGATCACATCTTTCTTACTTTGTATCATGGTAGAATGCATATGAATGCTCCAGACTAGCAAAATCCCAAAACTTGTGCTTTTATAGAGGTGCTCACACTGATGATGATCATTTAATCAGAAAGACAAGGAGTATATACCTGGTCCTGACCCCCTTAATTCCTCTGGAAGCAGTATAGCTAGCCTTGTTTTTTCACACACTGCTTCTGACTTTTGGCTTGAATTTTGCCAAATAGGAACAATGTAACATAATGTAATGCATGTGCAGCATCGGATGTTTATGTATCTCAGTCTAACAACTGGTCAGGACTAGACATTTGTTTGGGTTTTTTGTAATGTCTTGAAATAGAAAACTTTATAATTTCAAAAGACTATGTCACTGTTGTTTTACCCGTGTCAGCAAATTGGCTTTAAAGTTGGGAAAGTTATGGCTGAGACAACCAACAGCAAAATCTTGGGTCAGTCTCAAAACAGATTAAGAAAAATAATCAGTGGAAGATGGGTTGCATTGACCATTTAATCAACATTTTCAAATAGTTGAAGAAAAAGCCTATAAATTCTTAATACTGAATATTTCTCCACTGTGGATCATTAGGAGCACTTCCAGTGGCATTGTCATAATTAGATGCACAGTATTGATTGCCAAGGGTTGCCAGCTATGTAAACGCACTGCCAAAGGTGGACTTTTGTCTTTTTGGGGGGTTGAGTTGTTTTTTTGTTTTTTTTTCCTTCTTGTAATTTTTTACATTGTAGTATATTTGTAAGGGCTTCATTTAATGCAGATGAATAACACTGAAAATGCCTAGAAAAGCATTCAGTATTGACACGGCAGGTAAATGTCTGCCAACCAGAGCCAAGAGCCAGAAGCCTGCACTGGAACAGTGCTATAGTGCTGATGCAGGCAACATGTTAGTATTAGTTAAACCGACTTCAATTCAAAACTTTAATAAAGGAGCTAAGAGGGATACAGAGTTGCTACATTTTAGAAAATATTGTTAAAATAACTTAATGGAAAATTCATACGTTACACCTAGGGAAGATGTGCAGCCCATCATAAAATAAAGTACTTGACTCATTTTGATATATTTTGAGGACTTTAATTCCTCTTTTCACTTTAAAATTATTTATTCACAGCACAGTTTTATTTTCCCAGGAAATGCAATTTATGCAAGAGATGCTCTATTATTGCAATATGCATAAAAAGTGTGATGGAAAGGGGGCAGTTTCCATCAACTTGGAGAGTGAAAAGCTCCCTCAGAAAGGTGACGTGCATCAATGATTCCTACATCCAAATCAGATTGTTGAAATTGTATGAAACAATGCCAGAATTTTGATGGTTTTCATAAGTCTGCTTATTTATTTTGTATATTTTGTACCTTATGAGCTAATATATGGCTGCACAGAGAGGATCTGAGTGGAAAACTGAGAGCCAAACTGTTGTTAGTAAATCTACAGAACAATAAATCATATTGAGACAAAGCTGAAAACATGAAATAATGACATTTAGATTGAGGCACCAGGTCAGATAGAGAAATGCAGTTTGACTCTTTAATGTAATTCCTGTTAACTCACTGCAGTGGTAATGTTGAACAGATGTTGGTAAATATTTATCTACCAACATGTACAGTAGACATTATGTATTTTTCTAAGTCATGTTTGTGTCCATATGCTACATTAAATCCAATATTAAGCATTACTGTGGTGGTAGTTCACCATCAGGTAACCTGCTGCACTGATCATTACAGCTTTAAAAACATTCATCTGTCTTGGTAAATCTTATCTAAACAATTTATGAGTGTGCAAGATATAGGAATCCTGATGTGTTTAGTTTATTGTGTTATATGTATTTTCACCTTAAATGCCCTTGCTAACATTTCAGCTGGTTTGAACATTTACACTCAGATTTCTGCACATTTATGTCTTGCTTGCGGAGCAGACAAACCAAATATAGGGATATTTAGTTGAGCCTGCCACTGTTTGCACATGCAGCATGTCGTGAGTTGTTGCAAATGAACCCTGAGTCGCTGAACACTAACAGAGCTCTTGTCAGAGCCACTGTTGCATCAAGGCCATCCTTTCTCCTAGGCAGAGATTATGGAGACAGCATGAAGCAACCGCTGTAGCACTTCCAACCGTCCCTTCATTCTGCAATACATCCTCTCTGTCCCTCTCTTTCTCTCTCGGTCCTATCTCATTGAGTTTGTCATCAGAGCAATGATCTGTTTAGACTTCTGAAATGGTGCAGACTTGTTCGTTTTCCTGCTGGCTCAGCATGTTTTTCTTTTTTTTGTATGGGAGGGATGAGTAGAGCCAGCCTGATGACAATCGAGAACAAGAAGCAGGAAAACTGTCTGCCTCTACAGGCAGTGAGCTATTGGAGCCCTACAGAGTTCAATCAATAGTATGTGTATGGCAATCTGTTGAGTTTCTGCCAGAAATCAGCTACTCTCATGCCATAAACTGCATGGTAATGTTAAGGAACCATGTACGAAAGGTTGAAAAATTGTCCTGTTTCTCAAAGCTCCATGTGTTTGTGTGACCATGTATTTGGATGCATTTGGAAAAATGAAAATTGGTTTTATTTTTATCTACCTTTTTAATTGATGTGCCTTTTGGGCACATACAATAAATAAGCAGCTAATCACAGTCAAAGCCTCACGGTCTTATGCATCCTGTATGTGCACTCTACAGAGCTCTCAAATCCCTGGAACATCATTATTATCATGGTACACTGATTAGTTTTTCAGTTATCGCTTCATATTTGATTGTTTTGACTCATCTGAGTGATATAAGATATAAGATAAACTGTAAACACAGTACAATCACAACCTCAGCTTCACTTCCAGTCACTCAGGACAGGATAGAACTGAGAAAAGAGAACCAATCATCATCAAAGACACAGTGATATGTTGAATGCATTCATTGATCTGTTCAACCATCCACCCACTTTCAGCTTTTTATGTCTCTAAGACACTGCAGCAGCAGGCTGAACAAGGTAGCCTATATGTCCTTAAGTCCACCCACATCCTCCCTTGTGATTTCATAAGGGCTGATGGAAGATGTAAAGCTGGAGAGATGCTAGACGGATTTAGATAGATGTTTTTGACCAAAACTGTCATTTACTGACAAAACCAGTTTGGCTGAATTTGGGCTAGATGTTTAGGTGTATGACACACAAAGTTATGCCGTGTTAATAACCATAAGAAATATAACCACACAAGGACAGGCTTATGTAATGTTGATATTATGCTCCTCCTTACACACTTTCATAATCATGTGGTGAGGCAACACCAGTCATTTGGCAAAGATGTTAGAATAATTTCCTGCAGCTCTTCAAAAAAACATCTTGTTCAAACAAACAGAAATGGCATATTTCCATAGTTGTTTCCATGCCGTTTTTCACTGTTTGATTTGTGAGTTGCACATTTTTAATCCTGTCTTCCTGTTGCGTCCTCTTACTCTGCTTTGACTTGCTGGCTCCAGAGTCCAGAATTAGTGCCAATAATTGTTTATCTAGAGGTGCTTACATTCCATTATTCAAACGAGTGCATTTCGATCAGGCTTCGCTGACATTAACGTCTCTCAGTTTTAAGCCAGATGAGAAAGTAATTTGTTAGATTTGCAAAAGGAAGGTGGAGGTCAAATATGCTAATGTCACCCATCTTAACTGCAATTACTCGTTTCATTTGGATGATTGGTAGGATTCATAATGAATTTGTTGACGATTTTATCTTCTGTAAATTTGAAATGTTTTTAATTTAACAAACAGAATCTGACCTAAACCAATCACATCTATACTCACAGCATCGCCTCAAAGTCTGCACCAAAACAAATGAATCATAATGAGAAATCTTATTTTTAAAACAGAGTTAAATAGTGACATGATGGTCTTAGACTGTGATTTTTAAGACTTCTGGGTTAAAGTCTTCCTGTATAACTGGTGCTTAAATGTTGTCACTGTGGTTGATGCATCTGATGAATACTGTATTTGATATTTTCCCTTTTCTGTTTGAATTATGGTGAAAAACTGTGTTACATGTCAACTTTAAGGCTGCTGTTACATGGAGAATACATTCAGTTTTGTATTTGTATTTTCTAAATAATGATGTTGGGGATTTCCATTAACATTTCCAGCAATTTTTTTTCATTTGGAATTTATTTACTAGTCACTGATTTATTTATTTACTTACTTACTACTTTGGCTGTTGTGGTCCTTGTTTCAGTTTCTTTTACTTTTCCCGAATTTGTTTCTGTGTGCGTCCTACATTCAGCTCTGCCAGCTTGCTGGTTATTCATAGCTTACACTCTGTCGACTCAAAGTCCCACTGAACGTCGTCCTCTGTAAATACCCTGCAAAGAGCCTGGACCTTGTCGTCCATCCTTCTCATAGCTCCTTTTTTCAAACGATCAATACACAGAGTTAAGTTTGTAGAAGTAGAATAATCATGTTGGCAGCTGTGCTCTGACTTATACATGGAAGTACAGAATGCTGCAAGTATGTTCCACCAATCAGAGCTTTTTAGCACAATGCACCATCCCTTAAGAATCCAAAGGAAGTTAAAAAGTTACCCCTCTGCAAGGTGCTTCTTTCAGGGAAAGTTTTTTACACAGATAATGGTGGTGGAAATTCACTGAAGTTTTTTAAAAAATGTGCTGGAAATGGGACAAATGACAAGAGATCCGGAGGATTCAGTGGGTGATGTTGCAGCTAATAGGTCTCAGCAAAAAGACCACCAACTAAAGTTTGGATATTATACTATATTGTTAACAAACAGCCATTCATACTTTATTTCTTGGAAGTTTTTGGTTATGTTTTTTTTAAATATGAGAAAAATAAATTAGTGAAGGTAGTGCATCCAGGTTGTGCTTCTGCCTCAGCCCAAAAGCCATAAGGTGAGCACTTGATTTTAACTACAACTTAATGACTTAATGTTGCTTTATCAGACTGGAATCTTTGCTTTATGCTCCTGGGATCTCATTGGATTCCCTGTCAATAGAACCAGTTGTTGCTACCATGGTACCAGCTGGTCCAACAGGTACTATGTGTTTTGAATTAAAAGCAGTATTCCTGCTCTTACATGATCTCATTCAGCATTTAATTGTGGTTACAGTCCAGTTTTTAATGAGATATATCATATATATATATATATATATATAATGCTGATTCTTCTACACAGTTGTACTACATGGAAAAATTGATCAATAACATCCATTATGAAAGTTTATTCCAATTATGTATAGTGAGCAAAACAAAAAAAGATCAAAGTACAATAAACAGCATTACTCAGTGGTGATCAATTAGGGATAGTCAGCGTAGTGGCATGCATAGGTACGTTGGGTAGGAAACTAACAGTATATTTGATGCCTGTAATGCTCATGCATAACAATGACTGAGGAAGAATGGAAGACTGACATTTCCTGAGGTTATTGAGAATGTCACTGCAGCAGCAGGAATGTCGCACACGCACACAATTCACGGTGGTACAGAGAAGCCTTTTCAGATTTTATCCCAACCCTTCTCAGCTGATTGATAGAAAAACTTCCCCCCACCAATATCAAAAAGTGAAGAAATATATTTTGGATGATTTGAAGTGTTCTGTGAACCTACAACCTTACAAAGAAACTTTCAGAGGGTTTATTTCCTTTATTTGTAACCAATTAAAAGCTCTCTGGCTCTGGAATTGCATCTTTGAATAATACCTGAAATCATTGTCATTGACTTAATTCCAAAAACAAAATCTGTTTTACATTATTTACGACTTCCAAAATGATGCTGAAATTTCTTCTAAGTCACATTTTTCATTTGCACTCACTATGTGAGCTAAACATCCAGAACTAAGCTGGCCTAGAACTAAAGGTGCCCATGTGGATTTAATGTGAAAGTCATGTGCTGAATTGTCACAGAGAGAACTTAAAAAAAAGGTACCTAACTAAAGGAAATTAATGAAACAAGCATTGTCATGTACCAAACCATTTACTTATCTAACCCATCCAAATTCCCCTTTCAAGGAATCATGCTTGATGAAAGAGTCCTGTGTCAAACTAAAGTAAAATCTGTTTGAGATGATCTTGGAATTTGCACAATTAATCCCAGCATGCAAAGACAGGCAAATACACTCACTGGCTACTTTATTAGGTCCTGCTTGCTTAAACCAGGTTGAACCCCCTTTTCCCTTCAGAACTGCCTTAATTCTTGGTGGCATAGTTTGCCCCATATTGACACGATAGCATCACACAGTTGCTGCACATCTATGATGAGAATCTCCTGTTCCACCACATCCCAAAGGTACAGGACTAAGGGATGATGTTTCCACCAAATTTTGAGCCTAGCATCTGAATGTGGAGCTGAAATGGAGACCCATCAGACCAAGCAACATTTTTCCATCTTTTATTGTCCAGTTCTGGGGAGTCTGTGTGAATTGTAGCCTCAGTTTCCTGTTCTTAGCTGACAGGAGGGACACCCGGTGTGGTCTTCTGCTGCAGCCCATCTGCTTCAAGGCGGGACGAGTTGTGTGTTCAGAGATGCTATTCTTCATACCTTGGTTGGAACCAGTGGTGTTTTTAATTTTTGTTAAACCTCTGACATCAACAAGACATTTTGGTCCAGGCAACTGCTGCTCATATTTTCTCTTCTTCAGACCATTCTCTGTAAACCCTAGAGATGGTTGTGAGTGAAAATCCCAGTAAATACTCAGACCAACAACCATGCCATGTTCTAAGTCACTTAAATTCTCTTTCTTCCTCATTATGATGCTCAGATTGAACTTCAACAAGTGATCTTGACCATGTCTATGTGACTAAATGCATCAGGTTGCTGCCATGTGATTGGCTGACTGTATATTTGTGTAAACCAGCAAGTGTGCCTAATAAAGTGGTCGGTGAGTTTATAACCTCATAAGATAAGAGTGACTCCAACTGAAGGTTGGATGAATGGGAGCTGAGTAAGTTATTTTTTAGTTTGTTTGTTTGCTTTGCCTTTAAAGACTTGACTACATCCCATGTAACTCGTTTTGCTTTTTTAAGTTTCACTTTTATCTGCATTTTGGATAAGTTAAGAAGTCATTGTAACTTGTTTGGGGTTACTACAGGTAGCGATCATGTCTTGGCTTAAGCCTTAATTTTCATGCTGAAAACAGACATGTATGAGTATTGAAAGTATTGCATTGAGGAGACAAGGGATGATGACAAAGCATAAGTGCACAAAGCATCTGGAGATACATAGTGAACACACATCAAATCCACATGCAGACTGCAAGTCACATTGCTTCTTTGTGGCAGAAAAGTCCCACAAATTGCAATGCAGTGTCTGTGAATTATGAATATTGGAATATCCAGGTCCTCATTTGGGCTCAGTTAACCATGACTGCTAAAATTCCAACTCTATGTCATTACAAATTCTGTATGAAATTATTCCTCAAGAAGCAGTCAAGAGTGCAATGTAAATAGAAGAGAGATGGTAAAAGGACAGAGCAGGAGAGAAGCAGGGAGAGGGAGAGAGAGAGAGAGAGAGAGAGAGAGAGAGAGAGAGAGGCTGACACACAATTTTCAAGGGCATTGCTGAACAATTAACTTGCGGTTTTAGCTATCTACCCCATTAGTCTTGGGGGTTTTGGAAACAGCCATTGATTTTGGATGTCAGCCACTCTCATTTTATGGAAATAGCACTAAATGGCAGGGAAACAAAAACAAATTGAATTTTCTTTGCTGTTACTTGTAATGTGAAATTAGATATGTGCCCGTGTGACAGAACAAGCCAGTCACGGAGACAGAGAGAAAGATGCTGCAGTACGTAGCAGTATACAGGCCATATACATTTTGTTAAGTGTTATAAATGGAAAAGATTTTTATATGTAAGGTATGATAACAAAAATCCTGGTATGCAGTAGTTTTGTTCAGTTGTTGGCTTTAATCAGTGTGTAAGCTGAAGTGTACCATACATCATGTTAGCAATACTGGTTTGCTTTTTTTATTAAGAAGACCCTCTGGGTATTTTGTGTCTTCCCTCAGAAAAAAAAACTTCCTAAAACATAACTGATACATTCAAGAAACACCTTCCAGACTAAAAATTATGCTGCTAAACACCACCACCTGTTCTCAGTATGAACTGGAAGTATTTAGTTACAGAGAATAATGATGCTGAGATGCACTATCATCACTGTACTGCTGCAGTTTGTTTACTGGAATGTAATATTGTACTTTAGCCCATAGAAACTGAGTGTAACAGTAGCAAAGCAGTTTATGGTTGTCATAGAGATATTAAACCTACACTCACATTACCAAGAAATACAATGGTTGCTGGTTTTCTATTCGATCTGTCACTTCCCATGTGTAGCATTCAAGAAGAGCCTTAAACAGCTATAAAATTCTAGGGACTATGTTTTTTTTAGTGTAAACACTATTCAAAAATGATCAATTCATATCTACAGTGGCCAAGATTAGGTCAATCTGACTCCAGAGAGGGGCTCTTCCATTTTTTTCATACTTTTGGTGTTCACTGTTAAATTTCCACAGCTTGGAAGGGGAGGACGTAGATTATTCAGTTGGTGGTAATCTCTTATTACCTCCGCCAAGGCGCAGAGGTTATGTTTTCGGTGGCGTACACTTGTCTGTCTGCCCATCTGTTAGCAACATAACCCCAAAAGACAGATTTTTATAAATTTTTCTGGAAGTGTCAGAAATGGAATAAGGAATTTGGGGGATGATCCTGATCACTTTATGGATCCAGGAATTCTTTTAAGGATTCTTTACTATGGGGAGATGGGGATCATTTTGCCATTACAGCTTCTAACTCAACAGATGATGCCCAGCACCATTGGCAAAAAAAGAAATACAAGATGACATCATGGTAGATGTTATAATCCAACATTGTTGATCCAGATCATGTTGATATTCTGGATCTGGAGGTACAGGGTGGACTGCTGAATAGTTTGGGGGGTTTTCTCAGGTGACTGACCCCATGGCATGGCAGAGGTCTGTGCTTTCTGAGTGCTTCTAGATTAAACGGTTGATTTCTCTAAATCATAAACACTGGGTTTCTATATGGTAAAACAAGCAAGAGTAGTACATAGAGTTCCAACCTTAAAACTTCATGCCTCTGACCTGTTTTGATGGCATACTGACATTCATTCTATACACTGCAGCATTCTAAGGTAAATAAACTCCACTTCAGAACTATGTTTTCCCATCCTGGAGCATCACGTGACAGCAACATTTTGCTTTATTGCACCGTGTTATACGCCAGCAACTGGACATAAACATAATTGCTGTTTTGGACGTGCACCATGGCTTATTTGGCTGAAAAGCCAAGAGGACATTATCAGAGAAAGAGATGAGAAGAAAGTGAAAAAGGAAGATTCAACAACTGGCTTTAAATAGCAATAAGAGAAGGAGCCATTGGGGGGGGGGGGGGGGGGGGGGAACTTTTTTTTTTGTTTTCCTTCACCCCCTCCCCACCCCAACCCCCCCCCCCCAAACAACCCAAAAAAACCCCCCTCCCCCCCCCCCCCCCAC